>JABXWE010057161.1:0-16761 GCA_014611495.1 Limonius californicus | reverse complement strand
AGTATTAGTTTAAGAATTTGTATAACTGAGTCATGAATAGCAAATGTATGCTGAACTGACTTGAATAAAATTAAAAAAAAAAACTCTTCGTGGAGAACTAATTGTATTTTGAACTGCAGGAATTATTGCACTACTATCAGTAATCGACATAATTACAAAGTATAATAAAGAAAAAAATTCAAAATACGCTTCAACTGCCACCGCAACAAGGTAAGACTGTAAGCTCAACGACCAATAAGATACAACTGCAGTTCTTGCACTTGGTTAGCAAGTGGTGATTACGCATTCGTTTTTGTTTACAAGCACTCTAGCTTGGAAATAGACAGACTTTAGAACAACAACAGAATAGATTTAATAAAAAGGATACACAGTCTCTTGCATATACAAATGTGCCAATCTGTAAATAAGTAATGGAAATATATTTTTAAGTGAAAATTAAAGCGAAACAATAACAATGTTTACAAAAATTTGATCTACCAGCCAGAGCAACGTTTGTTGTTTGTATACAAAATTTTTCATAGTATAGCATTTCATTTTTCTGATTATTATACAGCTGTAGGAATCAGTTTATATTTTGTAACATATAATTTCTGAATGATAAATATAAATTATTGCTACTGTAACAATTCAAAATTTGTCCAGTAACAACTTCTGTTTCAAATTATCAGCACTCGTGATACATTTTTGATTATTTTAATTCTATATTAATGCAAATAGCAACTGAAATAAATAAATTATATCATATTGTTGACAAAGCAAAATGTAAAAACAAAATTTTGTCTACTATTAGCGTTCGTGCCATTTAACCTTTGTTAACCAAGATCCTTAAATTCAGAAGGTTCTACATTTCACTTTCTACACAAATATCAGCTTATTATACAGAATAGCGCAGTGATTACCGTATGTATGTAAGCAGAAGTAAAACTATTATAAAGTAATTGCAAGAGATCCGTGAAATATTTGTTAATTTTGTAAATACCAGTCATATATTTATGACATTTTCAAAATTAGAGTGCTTTTATTTAAGTGTAGATTGAATATAGAAACAAATTTTCACCCTGGAATTCCAGAGAATATTTTTATTATTTTAATCGCCTTTTCAGAAATTTTTCAAAATATTTAGTCTATATATTTATTCAAAGAGTGAAATCTTTGATGATCTGTATTTCCACTCTTTAAAAAGTTTTAGATATGCCTTGTGCCATTGTGAAACATAACTGGACAACCATTTTTATTCTGCAGGTCGATTCCAAATTTACAACAACAACCCAAATAGTAAAATTACTGAGCAGTCACACTATCAGTAAAATAACAGTCAGAATAGGTGACCTCAAACGCACGAAAATGGTTAGAACCATCCACATTTACTACAATAATCGCAGTGTGCAAGCTGTGGTGGAACTGAAAAATAAACCAGGTAAGTTCGAACCTTTAATTAATAGAAACTTCTTTTAATATTGTTTCTTTTTTTTATGAAAGCCTTGTGGCATAGAGCAAAGAAGGTTACCTTGCAAAGTGGACAGACTGAAGTAAAAATAGAATTTCCACTGCCAATTGTGGCGTGCAATCTTATGATTGAGTACGCAGATTTTTATGAGAACATACAGGCTAATAGTGAGACTTTACAATGTCCTCGATGTAGCGCTGCCGTTCCTGCAAATCCAGGAGTTTGTGCCAATTGTGGGGAGAACGTCTTCCAATGCCACAAATGCCGGTAAATAAATCAAAATTTTACGTAAATTATTTGTTTTTACTGTGTGGTATCCTAGGGCGATTAATTATGATGAGAAAGATCCATTCTTATGCCATGCATGTGGATTTTGTAAATATGCCAAATTCGACTTTACCCTTCTGGCCCGCCCTTGCTGTGCAGTAGAAACAATTGAAACAGATGAAGATCGTAAAAAGATGGTGTCCAGCATAAACAATTTACTGGAGAAGGCCGATAGGGTTTACAAGCAGCTGATGGCAAATAAACCAACTCTAGAGGTAATTGTCTGAACATGTTTGTTGCTCAGATATACATACTTGTATCTTACAGTCTTTAGTATTGAAAATCACGGAACATCGTACAGACCGTAAATCAGAAGAATCCAACTCTTCTTCCAATGTTTCTGGAAATGTTGCACCGGTTCCATCTGGTGGGACTCAAGTTAAAGTACGTCGTTTATGTTAATTACATTGGGTGGTTGAGACATTCTTCTCACTCACTCAGGCTAATAGTATTTTTTTATACTACCAAATGTAACGGAACCTTGTTTTTAATTTCATGATTTTGTACCTAACGTAATTTAAGATAATTAAATTAAAATTTGGGGTAGATAATACAGGATTATGTTGCCTTTAATAGCTAGCAGCCAGATAATTCTTACTAATCTCCTATTTAAAAGACATCACCATGGTTCAAAACTCAAAATTTGTGATGTCTAATATACCATAAGATAAATTAAAAAAAATATATTAATAAAAAAAATCTGACTAGTAAAAAAAGAAATTATTTCTTAAACCAAACGAAGATTTAGTTGAAATTCTGGTAGAATAATAAAATTTGAACTTGGTATTATGTTCAACTACCCTCTTTAATTGAGTAGCAGAATTAATAATATTTTCTTACTGTAGGTGAATAAGACAATACAGATGTTAGCGCAGCAGTACTGCAATGAATGCAAGACATCCTTTGAAGAACTCAGTAAAATAATTCAGCGCGTACTTGTTTCTCGAAAAGAATTGGTTGCTTACGATCGTAAACATAGAGATGTACAGACTCCAAAATTGTCTACTTCGCAGCTTCATATACAGGTATATTGTCTGGTAAATAATTTAAAAAATAAACAATAGTAAATTTGGTATCGTTGCAGCCAAGTACCAGTAAAGATGTGCAAGTGGCTCTCTCAACCGTGGTACCTGCTTCTAATAGTCGCTGCTACGGCTGCTCATCAGCTGCTACAGAACACTGTTTAACACTCCTTCGTGCACTGGCCACAAACTCCAGCACACGGCAAGTGCTCTGCTCTAAAGGACTTATCCAGGAATTAGTTTGGAACAACCTTAGGAAGGGTAGCGTACAGGTATGTCACTCAAAATAGCCTTATTTTTCAAGTACCTCTTTGCCAATCAAAATTTTTCTAGATGCAAGAAGAGGTAAGACAGCTTCTTTGTGTTTTGACGAGAGACAACTCCGAGGCTACAGAGGAACTATGCAATTTACTCATGGAGCGGATCATATTGAGTCTGAATGGTCATGTCAATAGTTCTGACCTGGGAACGGGTGTAAGGCACGAAATAGCTCTGCTAGCAGCAATGGTGCAGAAGGAGGATGAGTGTTGGGAACTCAAATTGCGCTGCTTAATGAAGTTGTTCCTGAAAGCCTGCGAGGATTCTCGTAATCCCCTTGTCATGGAGTCGGTCATTTTGCCTTGTTTGAAAATTTTGCAAGGTCTCATGAAGCCGCCAGAAATGTCTAGTAAAAAAGCCAAGGTAAATTATTAATGTACTGCTTGATTGTTTTCATTGCTGCCACAAATCCCCAATAATTACCGGCATTGGGAATGGTATAACTTTAACTTATTAGCTAAGACCAGGTGTATTTGTCAGCATCTGCGTGTTTTTCTACTCTGTCAGTTGTTCTTACTCTGCCCAAGTTCATTTTTTACTAATGGAAGCATATTAGGGTATAGACCGCAATTAGATACACCAAAACGGTAAGAATTATCCAGGATGAGGGTACTCAAAAGACAAGAAATAGGTTTACAAAAGGCATAATATATTGTATGAACAATAAAATATTAAAATGCTGCCCCTTTAGTAGCTCCACTTTGCAAAGTACCAATTCCAGACTTGTTAATAGACAAAAATGTTAATGTACATCGATGTTGTTGGCTGCATTAATATGACCTTCTTAGAAACCCATTAATGTCCATAGGCCTCAAAATGGGATAAGATAGATATGGCGTTGAATAAAACCACAGTCAATTCCCACAAAATAGATTTAATGTTGTTAAAGGTATAAAATGGTGCTAACGTTTTCGAACCCACTTGGGATCATCATCAAACTAGTAAGAGGAACAGCAAAATTATAAATTAAAAGGTCAAAACCATTGTGTAGGAAAAATATTTAGACAAAAGCGAATAAACTAAATATTAAAATTCATAACTGAGAAACTAAATATTTCACAGCAACGCCGAAATAAATTATTATTAAAATATAACTCAACTCATGATGATTAACATTATTTTAAATTTGAATTTAAGAAAATCCAAAATTTGGGGCTGCATTAAAACGGAATAAACTGTCAAGCAAGAACACCGTCGGCCATGGCAGACGTTGTTATTTGCTTTTGTCTAAATATTTTTCCTACATAGGTTTTGACCTTGTAATTTTGCTGTTTGTCTTACTAGTCTGATGATGATCCCAAGTGGGCATCGAAAACGTTAACCATTTTATACCTTTACAATAAGATAAAATCTATTTTGTAGGAATTGACTGTGGTTTTATTTAACGACGTTTGACCCTCTTAATCGGATGCCTTGTATAATTTTAGGTTTTAGTCCTTTAGGGTACTGCTACATAGGAGTTAATTCTGTGAAATAGTTTATTATCTATCAAATTTGAAAATATCAAATACCTGGTGTTAGCAAAAGTTGTTCTGACTCGCCATTTTTATTTCATTACTTCGAAAGATAATCAAATATAATTTACAGCAATTAATATATTCATAGTATTTTGTAATCTCACGTAAATAATAATTTGATAGTTCTTGCTGTTTCACCAGAAGTAATCATAACTTTCCTATTTCAAACAGAATACCGTGTATATTTTTACATTTTTAGAATTGTGATAAAATTCTGAATCTTATTTAATTATTTTTTGACAAACAGAAAAATTTCCTAACCATTTATCAAGTCGTTAGTTTATCAATGGTATTTGAATTTAACTAATCTTAATCTGAACAAACATAATTCGACTTAACCTCACTTTAAGAGGTACACAAAATTAATATATAATTCATGGTTTCTAGGATAAAACCAATAGCACCATAAATGCAGTAAAACCAACATCCGGCTTAAGTGTAGATGTGTACAGGTGGTTAAATAAAGAACCCGAACACACCTTTAATGGTTGGAGAACTCGCATACCACAAAAAACAGATGAAGGAAGCCCCAGTTTGCCAAGCAGCCGTGATGAAATACACACCTACTATTTAGCAGAGAAATATGCCCTTCGTTGGCAGAAAAAGATGCAGCGTTCATGTGACATCGCTCAAGTAGAACTGGATGATTCGGCATGGCTCAAAGCCGTTCTATTCAACCCAAGTTCACGTTTGGCTCGTCAAGTGGCATGCAACATTGTAGAATTGATGTGCAGCAGTATAGAGCGAAAAAAAGAGGTAAGCTTTTGGATTTCTCTTTAAGACATGACTGTATTGGAAATAATTGTAGGTTTTGGTACTTCTCACTTGCTTTTTGGAAGAGTTAAGCAGTGCTGGAGAAAGTTCGGCTGAATTTTTAACTTTGTATCAGAATTTGACACAAGAGACTCCTTGGAAACAATATCTTACTTTGCGTGGAGTTTTAACTGTCTTGGCAGAATTGGTTACTCAAGAAATCAAACAACTGCACCTTCTTGAGGAGACCACTCTTACATCTGACTTGGCCCAAGGCTATGCTTTGAACCAGTTAACCGAGCTTTTAGCGTCGTTTCTCGACAATACTCAAATCCGTCGTCAGTACAAAGGGCGTCTAGTGGCCGCTGTGCTTAATGGATACTTATCTCTCCGTCGCTTGGTTGTTCAGCGCACTCGCCTTATAGATGACACCCAAGAAAAGTTACTAGAGTTGTTGGAGGAAATGACAACAGGCACCGAAGAGGAGACAAAAGCATTCATGACCGTGTGCATCGACACGGTAGAGAAATACAGCCTACAAGATGTGCTCACACCTGTGTTTATATTTGAACGACTGTGTTCTATAATTTACCCCGAAGAAAACGACGTGGGCGAATTCTTCCTTACTTTGGAGAAAGATCCGCAACAAGAAGATTTTCTACAGGGACGTATGTTAGGTAATCCATATTCGAGTCTTGAGGCTGGTCTCGGCCCTCTTATGAGAGATGTGAAGAATAAAATTTGTCAGGATTGTGAACTGGTGGCTTTATTGGAAGATGACAACGGTATGGAGTTGCTCGTCAATAACAAGATAATGAGCCTCGATTTGCCCGTTAAAGATGTCTACAAGAAGGTGAGTGAATTTTATGTAAAGTTATGGTTTTTTAGTTTGTGGTGTATGTCCTGTTTCAAGATAACAAAAGAATGAGGTTAACAAAACAAGCTATGAGCGCTGCAACCTTCCTACCTAATGTGTGTTCAGGATCTCTAAAAATTACTAGAACCATGACTTAACAGTCAGACCATTGGCGCTGATTGCGATCATAATTAAACATGTGTTAGCACTCTTCGAGTTTAGTTCCTTGATCGTTTAGTCACTCCACTTTTAGTACGCGTTTGTATTCCTGAAGTAATACATGGCTTATTAAAACAAAAATGTCGAGTGTTTGGGGAAATGATTTCCTCAAATGAAATAATTGTTGAGAAAGTAACCATCGCTGTAAAATTTGCCCTACTGGACATGTAGTATTTGTTTTGTTCTTCGTCGTTTATCTTGCATTCACTTAGTATAATATTTTCTACAACTTATTTTTTTGGTCGTAGGTTACTTCAGATTACTTTCTTTGTTAATTTACAAAATTCTATTTGTCCGCTTGGATCTTTTAACGGTCTCTTTTTAGAATTTCTCTCTTATTGATGTTTTTAGATTGCTGTGATAGAATTTTCTTTTTTGCATTCTTCCTTGTAAGCAATAGCTTCCTTAAACTGTTTTGTTAGGTAGTAATTTTATTTTTCCTCCAAGTTGGATGTTCTTATGTGGCGTTTGTACTCTTCTTCAGAATATTATATTTTGTAACGAGGTTGGAATGGAAATTTGATGCGAGTGGAATATTCCGAACGCGAGCCGAAGCGAGCTTCGAATTTCCACTCCAACCGAGTAGCAGACTATACTTTCTCCACGACCACAAGATATGAAATAAATACAATAAAATTAATAATATTCGGAACAAAATGAACGCTTTATTGTTTTATATTAATAGTTAAGTTTATGTTATTTGTACAATTATTAAAATTAAACACTGGTGCTTTTGAACCATTTTCTGTAGAATGTTCCACAAAAGTTTGGTTTGTAGAGGAAGAAGGAACAGTTGTGTAACAATGAGAACTGGAAGTTGAGGGCATGGTCAGCGAAGAATCAGATCCAGTAGTAGAGGATTACTATCTTATCCGCTACATTGATGCGGTTTTGTAACGAATTTTCTACGTATCCTTCAGCCACTTCAGAAGACTTCCATCCCCTGTGTCTTTTTAATGTTGTGAGATCTGCACCTGTGTTTACTAACATGTTCGGCGATAAAAGTGGCCTGTATATTCTCGCCGGTTTTTGAGATTCAAAAATATGGCAATTTGTTTGGGCATATTACCCAGTTTATTAATTCCAATTATTTGTTTTGTGCATTTTCCTTTTTGGAAATTAACAAAAAAATTATCACAAGTGACATTGCGTGCGTGATCTTAAAACCCAATAATTCTTTAAAATATTGTAAAATTCTCCTGTTACTGTGGACTCCCTTGGTTTTTTTGTTTTGGTATTTGGAATTACAATTAGTATTGCTGTGCCCAAATCTGTTACATTGGAAATTTTGAGGTCGTACAGCTCATTTTTGCAACAAGCTCCCGTAATACCAATGACAAGAGCGACCAGAAATAAGTAATGTAGTGTTTAATAAAATTGTAATATATATTTTTAATTTAGTACTTTTGTTGCTAAATATACTGTCCGGAGCATCTCCTAAGAATTTTTTAACATTTTCGGTTGTAAAGACCTTCGATTTCTTGGGTAAATACGTATCAGAACAACGTTTTAAAAATGCTCAAGTTTTTTATATCTTGTTATATTGATGTCATGTTTTACATTTATCGTTGCTCTTAGCATCGAATATATTTTCCACAAAGTTGATACTTTCCATTTCTTTGATAAGTCACCAAAAAACCCCACCAAAACATTTTCCGAAAAGGAAATAGTTTTTTTTTATTGTTTGCATTCCATAAAAAGTGCATAATATTTTTCGATTTTTGGGGTAACAGGTTTACTGTTATATTATAATTCAATTCAAATTCTTCATCTGATACACTTGATTCGTTCATTTTCACTTTACAATGTTTAACATTTGTAAACACACAAATATTTACAAAGAAATTGCAAAATTATGACGTCTCAAGTCAATTGTTAGTCATGGATTCCAAGACTACCTAACTGTATTTTTTGATATTCTGTTACAGAATATTCTTTCCATTACTAGTGATGGAATGAAATACATGCAAAATGCATAAGCCGGCAAGTGTTTTAGAATATTTCTTTCATAACAAGGGTTAGAATGTTAACTTTCTATTATCAAAATTGATTTCAGAATTGTGAAATTCCGTAGTGGTCGTGGAGACAAATATTTCCTTATGTTTGTTTGATATTTTGTTATTTGATTTTTCCTATACAGTGCTTATTGAGAAGGACATTCTTAATATTCTGTGGTCTGTGTTGAACTCAAACAAACCTGTTCAGTATTTCTAAATGTGTCGTCTTTTCTTTATTATAGACTTAAAATAAAGTCTATGTTGTTTTTATAATTTATTATTTGGCGATGTCCATAATTGTTTTCTTTGGATTTTTTAACAGGGTGTTGCTGATTTTACTTAATGTCTTTATCAAACTTGTATTACTTTGTTACCTCTATTTTTTTTTGTACTATAGCCACACAATCTTGGGTTTTTTCTTCTCCGGTTTCTCTTTGACTCATTTTACTGTTCAAGTTTCTTTGATTGGTGTGTGAGATTTGTTTTTGTATTTCGAAAGTATGTTCAGTAGGCTTTCACAAAAATTCTCTATTTTTTCTTCAAAACTTGCAAGGGTTTTGGGTGTTTAGTGTGTATATCGTTAGCTTAAGTGATCGGTTTTTGTTTCTTTTATGTGATATCTTTGGTTGGTTGTGTTCATTTTATTTTAGCCCTGCAGTGTTAGAAAATTTACTTTCATGTATTACTCGTACGGTGTATTTGTGGTGGAATTCTTTTATTGAGCTGACCAGTTTTCTTGATATTCCTTACAGATTCGGTAATACAAGCTGCCAAAAGCTTCTGTAAAATATGAAATTTAAATATACTGGGGTGTGCCATTCTAAAGATTATTTGACTATTATTCGTATTTGTGTTTTCGATTCTGTTATATCATCACCATTACCTTGCTATGGATAAGATTTTACTTTTCAGTGCTTTAAGTTTACTTATTTTTTACCATGCATTATTTATAATCCATTCTTTTCTTTTTTGGCTTAAGGTGATGTGACTGTGTAGCTATATATTTCTTTTATGTTTGACCATGCGTTTTAAATTTTTTCTTTTTGATCACTATCTTCATAGTGTTGTGTTGTTTCTCTTATAAATAGCAACTTTTTAAATTCATAAAATTGTGGAAATTTAAGAATACAAAAATGTAAGTGTATTTTGTCCAAATTTTTCTTATTTCATTCAAATTTGAAGTTAGATGAAACTAAAGTTACATGAAAAAGAATTACAAAAAAGTCTCCCGGGAATGGAAAGTTAGATTACATCAAAGTTAGGTAAAATTAGAGATAAGTTATATTTGAATTCGTAGTACCTATCGTAGATTACAGTAAAGTTGGACACGTATGATATTCTGCAAAACTTTTCCTTACATTTGATTCAGTGCATTGATGAATGTTTCTTTTTAGGTGTGGCTGCCTGAAGGTGGCGAAGTAGATTCCATGCGTGTGGTATATCGAATGCGTGGACTGTTAGGGGACGCTACAGAAGAATTCATCGAGACTCTCAATAACAAATCCCAAAGTACAGTGGACAACGAAGAGGTTTACAAAATGGCCAATGTTCTTGCTGACTGTGGAGGGTTAAAAATAATGGTAACCCGCCTGGGTGCTATACAGAATGTGTGGCGGGCTCGACCCCTCTTGCAGGTGCTGTTGAAACTCTTCAGGTTGAGTGTAAAGGTTGAAAGGGTGCAGGAAGTGCTGGTCCAACCAGAACTAGGTGCTATGGAAGTGTTCCTTCGTACTTTGCAACTCTGCCTTGACGGTGAACCTGATGGTAATCAAGCCGCAGTTACGGAGCAGTTGTTGGATGTAAGTATTATTTAGGGAAAAATAACAACTGCTTTTACTCAGCCATAAATGAAACGAAACAGAAAAAAAATATATAAATTAGCAGTTGAGAAAATGTATCCAAAAGCTGGTTTGCCAAAATTGAATATCTTTTGATTACATATTTGAATAAAAAGTATATTCGATCATATTATAAACGTTGAAGATACATATCTTTTAAATGATTTTTTAAACAACAAAAAGCACTCTGAATACCGTATTCAACATGAAGGATAAATCTAATAATTTACTGAAATCGGACATTTATAAATTAAATTATTCCTAATGTAATTTTATGTAATGCACAGGGTAAGTCTGTAAAGACCAATCAGCTTGATATATTGAGTATTTTTGGGCTGACTATAACGAGCAGTGCCTCTTATTTATAAAAAATACCTTTTGGCTTTTACAAACGAGATTGCGATTGTGAACTTATATTTAAAAAAAATTGTATGTACTTTTGCGTGGAAGGTCATTCTTTTTAAGTTCTTATTGCCACTTCTAATTAGTGCAGCATTAACTTAAAATGGAAAATGAGACAAAAGTAAATCTAATTCCAGTCACATACTGGCACAAATTTTTGACATGTTCAATATTATATCTACTAACGAAACAACCTATTGTAATAGATTGATGATTATTTATCAATTCTTAACACGGGTGGTCTTTGTTCGATTCCTGTGCGATCCGAGAAAGAAACAATAGGAAAATTAATATTGTAATCAAACAACCTTATGTCGAGGATAAAATCCTGAAGGAAACTGTAAATGACGTTATAGAAAAAAATTAAGAGTTAAAACCACAGTAGAAGAGGTGTACAAAACTGGGAATCAATTTTGATCAGAAATTAGGAGTCCTTAAAGAAAAACAAACTTGCCACAAAAAAGGAATATGTGGACAGCGGAAGAGAAGAGTGAACCAAAAGTAGGCTACTAAAAACTTTTAATACACGGTGTTAATTATTAATGGAAGGATAAATATGGCGGTGAGATGAAGATATATATAAAGACTGAAAAAATACGTGTCGGAATGACGTATGGTGATAGAAAAGGATAAGGAATGGGTATCAAATTTGGAAAAAAATGTAAAAATCTGAAAAGGGAGAAGACGAACAGTGGCTACGTGGAATCTTAAGAGGTATCAACAAAGAAGGAGCATTAAAGCATTTAATGAGCGAACTGCAACCGTATAACAGATTTTAAACAATGTACAAGAAATTAACCTGGAAGGTAAACAAATATAAGACTTAAAAGAGTGCTGTTTGCGATATAGTGGAGGAGACCACCAAAGAAACAACACAAGATATTAAAGAATGGTTTCATAGAGAATGTGAGGTTATGTTAAAAAGAAGAAATGCGGCTAGATTGCAAGCTAGAAGGAAATTGAGAAGAATACAAATTGATAGGAAGGAATACGAAAAAACCTATTACAGGATAAGAAGGGGGCTTAGAGTAGAAAAGGTAACTCCAAACAAGATGTGACTTTATAAATAATAGGAAAAGTAAAGAAGGGATATTACCCAAGAACAACAATGTGTAAAGGAAAAGATGGAGGGATTATAGAGAACGACAAATTTTAAAGAAATGGTAAAAATTCTTTAAAGAAACACTATCGATAGAAGAAAAAAAACTAATAGAAACAGAAAAGACAAGAGAGTATTACGGTCAGCATATCAACAAATAACTGCAAATACCAACGAGGGAGGATTACTCAGAATGAAGAATAATGAAGGTCCAGATTCAGATGATATACGAATAGAATTAAAAATAGAGGAACACAATTGAAAGAAAGAATTTTCAAATTAATTTTAAATATAGTTTGAAAGAAACAAGTACTGCAACAGTGGACAAAAGCAAAATCAACGCAAGTTACAAAAAAAAGATCTTCTAAATAGTGAGATTTGCAAACCCAAGTTCATAACTGAATGTCTATAGTAAGGCTTTAATGACCGTTGTAAATGTAAGGGTAAAATAAGAAGCAGAAAAGCTCCTGGGGGATTACCAATATGTGCCAAATGACTGCCAGATTGACGACAGACCAACTGTGTGTCTTTAAGTAAATTCAAGAGTAGACGATAAAAAAGGGAATGATACACATATTATGTAAGAAGTTCAAGCAGCAGACGTATGATTTGATAAATAGAATAATGCTGATATGTGCAATGAGAAACTTCAGATTAAACATGAGAGTTAATGGAAATATTGTAGATTATTTTAAATATAACAGTAACGAGTGCAAGTGTAGGAGAGAAAAGTCAAACGAATTTAGGACAAAATCAGGAGTAAGGCAAGGATCCTATGTCAACAATTCTGCTCAGTATACTTTTGTAGATAATAATAAAGAGAATGTCAAATAGAACAGAAACATAGCCTTCTCAGAAGCCCTTCAGCTCTTGGTTAGTGCACACAATCTACCATTAGTATGAAGGACTAAAAAAAAATAACTTTTTCCAAAAAATAGAGAAGGTATCTCGAAGATATGGTTAACCGATTAATGAAGCAAAAACATAGCATATGGTCACAGGAACAAGAATGTTGCAAGAAGAGAAATATCTAAAAATACAGAATGAGACTGGAAATAGAGAGTACATTTTTGAACGAATCAACTCATTAGTATATCTAAGAGCAATAATAATGGATGTGAATGCGACATAAAAAGGAGAATAACAACGGTTTCAAAAAGATGAGTGTCTTAAAAAAAGATGATTAGTGGGAGGAGCATTTTAAGACGAGTAAAAATAAAAATGTGTAAGACAATAATTAAACCACAAGTGACCCTTGGCAGTGAAATGCGTGCGTTAAGAAAGAGCAACATAAAAGAGGAAAACACTAAGAAGAATATTTGGAGGGATTAAGGAATGAAAACTCCAAAGGAGAGGGATTGTGCTGGCCAATCCAATTCATCGCCGTTATTTGTCGACATCCAAGATTGAATCGCTTCTGCTCTATTAAATCTTTCTCACTAGGTAACATAGATTAAACAAAGAAATTTACAAAAAATATAAACAGCCTAGCATTGTCAACATTATGTAGGTAATTAAACAAATAGACCTAAGATGGTTGGGAGATTACTGCAAAATGCTAAATCAACGAAATATCTAAACATATATTTATGGAAGAACCATGAGGGGTGAATAGAAGAGGGAGACCAAGAAAACGTTGGATAGCATATGCAGAAAGACTTAGAACAATTAGAGTGAAAAACTGGTACATAATAAAAAAGAAATGGAACGAAATTCAAAAACTAGCCTGGGCCCTCAAAGACCTGTAGCGCTGCTTCTATATATATAAAGGCTTTCCATTCCTCTTGGAATTTGGCCGCTCTTTGTTGAGCTATAAATCCTTTTCTGAGGTGGATTAGTCCTCTAGTCCGATCTTCTACAGTGTGGGGTGTGTTTTTACTCCGTTAACTATTTCCTTCCATTTTTTTCTGTCCATTGCTTTTCTTTTCCAATTCACAATTCCCATTTCTTGTAGATCCCTTACTACCTCGTGCATCCATCTCTCTCTCGGTCTTCCTCGTGGTCTGTTTCCGGTTGGTTCCCATTCCATAATTCTTCTAATCGTCTGCTCACTGCCGCTTCTCAATACGTGCCCTATCCATCTTAATCTTTGTGCTTTAATATACTTCACTATATCTTCTCCAAATTCTTCTCTGAGTTCATGGTTCATTTTCGGTCGCATGTCTCCATTATCATATTTCTTGGGGCCGGATATTTTTCTTAGTATTTTCCTTTCGAAAATTCGCAGTTGCTCTTCTTCTTTTTTTGTTATTCGAGTTACTTCGGCAGCGTACGTAGTTATCGGTCTTATTACTGTTTTGTATAATCTGTATTTAGTTTGTTTGCTGATTTTTTTGCTTTGTAGTATTCTCATGTTACTGTAGTATGCTTTGTTTCCTGCTAGTAGTCTCTCTTTTACATTTGCATCGCTTTCATCTTTGTTGCTTATTTGTAGTCCTAGGTATTTAAAGGTTCTCACTTCTTCAAAAGTATATTCATCTATTTTTATGTCTTGCATTTGGCTTTCTTTTCTTCTTAATCTCATGAGTTTTGTTTTATTTTGATTTATTTGCAAACCTATGTCTTTCGCTTCTTGATTTAATTTTTGGAATGTTTCAACTAATCCTGCGTGTGTTCTTGAAATTATCAGGATATCATCAGCATATGCTATGATTTGTACCTCTTTGTTTATTATAGTTCCTTCTCTGTCGGTTTTCTTTATGATTTTTTCCAGTGCATAGTTAAAAAGTGTTGCTGATAATGTGTCTCCTTGGCGTACTCCAGCTGCTTCTATAACTAACATTAATTGTTTACCTGGTATGGTTTTTTGCAATGACGTGTTATAATTTTGAAATATGTATCGAGTAAATGAAAACTATTAAAAAAATTCAAAATTGTTGGCATTACTATGTTTATGTATTAATTAATATCAATTTAAACAAAGGCAAGAAACAATTGATAAAATAGCTTGGTTTTGCTGTCATTCCAGTAAATTATTTAACTGGATCAAATAAAAACACATACATAAACGTTTACAAATAAATATTTAAGGTTGTTAATGTTAATATCATATGTATTGCTTCATTAATATTAAGTCGAATGAAGTGAGGTAAGAAACAATAAAAACATTTTAAATTGCAGATAATGGAGACGGTTCTGTCAATGGCTACCAGTAAATCAATAGAGTCATTTGAAAAGTTCTCACAAACATTCGGGGAACCGGAGTACGTCCGTTCTTTACTGTCGTGCACTAATCAATCTGCTGTACGAAGCAACCAATCTGTACTGATCCATTTGACGAGAGTGCTTGCAGCTTTGGTTTACGGTAACGAACAGAAAATGAAAATACTTTTGGAACACTTTAAGTCTGTGCTGGACTTCAACAAATATGATTTCGAGCACACGCCGGACGATCAGCAAAAATTGGAAATGTTCTGCGTGTTAACCGATGGCATAGAGAAGAACGGAATCGGTAACACTTTGAAGGACCACATTGTGTCGCTAGGCGTGGTACAAGATGCAGTAGAGTACATTACCATGCATGCGCCCTGCGTAAAGCCAACCTTATTACGTACTGATAGTGACGAACTTAAGGAGTTCATTTCAAAGCCTGCTCTGAAATATATTTTGCGATTCCTCACGGGTCTCGCTTCTAACCACGATAAAACACAGGTACGTCATTAGCTTTGATATTTGTGTTTCATAAAAATCTATTTTTATCGCATGCTTACAGTTGGAGATAGCTGCAGCTGACACGATTCCCATAATCCATCGACTAGAGCAGGTTTCCTCGGACGAACATGTGGGCTCTCTAGCGGAAAATTTACTGGAAGCTTTACGTACAAACCCTGCTGTAGCAAAACGAATTGAGGATGCCCGCGAGTTCACACGTTCCGAGAAGAAGCGTCTTGCTATGGCCATGCGTGAAAAACAACTGGGACAACTTGGCATGCGCACGAATGATAAGGGACAGGTGGGAGAAGATTTCGTTGAAATAAAAAAATAAGTAATTAGAAAATTATTTGTTCTGAAAGGTAACCGCAAAGTCGTCCATCCTACAACAAATGGAGGAGCTGGGCGAGGAGACCGGTTTAGTGTGCTGTATATGCCGTGAAGGCTACAAATGCCAACCAACCAAAGTCCTTGGCATATACACTTTCACAAAGCGCTGCAATGTGGACGAGTTTGAATCTAAGCCCCGTAAAATGATTGGTTACAATACGGTCACGCATTTTAATGTCGTTCATGTTGACTGCCACATGAGTGCAGTGAGGTAGGTTTGTTTATTTCTTTCCTAGTTTCATTTAAAAACAAAAATTAAAATAAATTTTTTTAAGTTCAGACTCCCCCTGCCCCCGAACCGCTTTCTCATTACTTCAGGGGGGTGCAGGCGTCGCTTGTGTACTAAACATTCATGCAACATGCACCCTAAACTTATCTAAGCGAAATACGGTCCCCTCAGTCGGGGTTTGACCCCGCGGCCGATTGAGTCGCATATAACTGTGACCTCGACTGACAACGCGCTTGTTCGCACTGCCCCATTGAGGTCTCCAAAATGAATGTTTAGGCCACATTTGGATACAAAAATTGGCATGAAAAAAGTTACTTCATTGCAATCTACGTTAACTTTAATCTCAGCCTAACCTAAATCAGTTTTAAACCAATCAAATCCAACGTAGTGTTATACAGGGTGTTTGGGACGATTCAGCTTGTATGAATGAAATGATTATAAATGCTATCAAATATAGGTAGATGTGATAGGTTCATGGACTGCATATTTTATAATTACTTTTTTAATGTCTGAGGTGCTCAGATCAAATTTCTTTCTTGATATACCCTGTTTTATAGCCTTTTCAAACTTCATACCAATAGAGAGCGCAAAAATGCGAGATTATAAGAATTGGTAGCTATATGATCATGTTACTAACGAAATTGCACCAAACAACGGAAAAAAACTTTTATTGATCTGTGCCCTTCAGAACTACAA
>JABXWE010057158.1:0-15278 GCA_014611495.1 Limonius californicus | reverse complement strand
GGGGGGGGGGTAAAAGTATTATGGCCCCGAAAAAACCATCGCCCTGTAGATTATATTAAACAGTAATAAGTCTGCGTTGTCGATATTGTAACAATTATTGAGTATTCCAAATTTCGTTCGATTTTCTTAAAAAATGAGAGAGACAGATCTAAAAAATGAAAATAAAAATAAAACTTTAACACGCTGTATCTTCGAAACGAAACGTTTTTGACTACAAGTTTATATGAACTTTTTATCTTAGAAATACTTGAGGATTTGTGCTGTGAAACATCGGACACTTGTTAAAAAACACCCTGTATATCGTCGCCTTGGAGGTGAAAAGAGCCAAGCCACATTTCAGGGTAAACTGAGTTAACTACACCACATGAATTAGAAAACTATGAAAAATACAGTAGTGAAGAGATCTAAGTGATTCTTTAACTGTAACCTTTAATTCGGGTAAACTGTGAAAGAAGCTAAATGAAAAATATGTATTTTCTGTCAGTGGTGAAACATGTATAAGCAGCATAGCTTTCTTCACCAATTCCATCACCAACTGCTAGTATACAATTTCTTTTGGTGGTGAACAGAGCTAAACCGCAAAGCAGTTATTTATGATTACGTTTAACGACCATCCCTCATGATGCGGCTGCACTATATGGTAAATTATACAGCACTCTGTCAGTTGTCAGTTGAGAATTTAATGCATTGTGTGAGTTTGCTTATAAATAATTGTGTGAGTTTGTTGTTTATCAATAATTATTATTGTTGAAGGTGCCTAAACCTTAGTGTTGCTTTTATGATAAAGACAGTGTAGTTTTATTACAGTGAAAATTAGTGTTGTTTTAACATGGCAGAAAATTATTCACGTGGTAATTGCTGGTTTCACTATGTTTAAACGGTGTTAGCGTAGACCTCGGATTTTTAAACAAATGCTTATTTATTTGTATTAGATATACAACCCTGAAAATCAAGATAAAGCCATTTCAAGCAATTCTAAAGCAAATGAGCTGGTCTTATAAATGCTTATTTTGCTTATTCTGACGTTTGCATGCTTATTTTTATAAAATATGCTTATTTGTGCTTAATTTGCTTTTTAGTGCTAATGTGAATGTTATTCGCGCTTATTTGGATATCTTATTTTGAAGGGAACTTTAAATTCTGTTCGAATGTGTTATTCCCAACTTTCTCAAAATTAGGCACTCTTGAGGTCTACCTGAGGTTATCAGTTCTAAGAAATTAACAATGGGCGTTTGAGACATATTCTAAGCTTCTTACTAGGGAGCCTATTTCAAAGATTTGTCGAAAGTCTGGATTTCCTGTTTCTCAGCAAGTGCTTAAAGTCGTTAACAATTTCAGTTGAAAATTACTTAAAAATATAGCTGGGGGATGTTTATCCCTTCTTCTAAAAGGAATCTCTGAATCTGCAGTTTGAACGGCGCCTTATTGTTTCCCTGTTCGTGGTCATTACCGCTTCGCCTAGCGCTTGTATTGAAAATGGGAAAGGACAAAACCCCAAAAAGTGTGCTAATTAAACAGTGGCTGAAAGACTACGATTGTTTTTCATCTGATGGTGACGTCGTATTTTGTAACGCATGCAACAAAGAAGTAAGTTGTTAACATTACGTTCAGCTTTTTCGTATTAACCAATTTCTGCTTTTGTTGCGAATTTAAAACTGATCGATCATCAGATCAGTGAGTGATCGATAGTACAACATTTTTATGTACTGTAAAGGTCTCCGGCAACAAGAAACATCAGATACAGCAACATGTTAAAACATCAGGCCAGCGTTGCTCGGAAAGAAAAACTAAAGCAGACGTTTTTAACAAATCCAGGAACCAGCAGGAATGAATTTTCTCAAGAGTTGTGTCGTGCATTGGTTGCTGCAAATATTCCATGGAACGCTGTTGAAAATCCTATTTTAACCCTCCTATTGTGTTCGGGTCAATATGACCCGATCGGGTTCTTCTAATGCCCATAAATCGTTTATTTATTTAAATATTTTGTTGCCGCTCTATGACTTTTACTATTTTACTCTAATAATGGTGTACCTAGATTGATAACAAAAAAATGCATTTAGTTTTTTTTTAAAATGCATTTGTTACACTCATTGTGTTCGGGTCAATATGACCCTGCGATTAGTTTGGTTTAAATTTGAGGAACAAGAAGCGAATTATTATCATAAATGAACGCATTTTATTGGTTTTGTTTTATTTCAATAACAATAATTTATATTGCTACATTTATTCAACACGTTTCAACATGAACGTTATTTGCGGGCGGTAAACGATAAGCTGATTCCTGTTGGGACTTGTCCGTGTCTCCGCGTATATATTCTGCCAATGAGTACCCGTGTGTCAGTTTCGTGGTAAATATCAAACTTGATGCTACTCTAACAAGAAACAGTAGAAAGAAATTATTGAAAATGTGTAGTAAGCAATTGTTGACGGATAGTGAACTTGAGAAACTTTTATATGCTTCTGATGGTGATGATAGTGCTTCTGAAGTAGAGGACCATTTGTCCGAAGCTGAGGTGTATAGTGAATCGGATGATGAAGTGGAACCTACGATTCTAGATGAAGTTGCTGTGGTTAATAACGTAACTTCAAAAAATGGCAATATAGTATGGAACTGCAACCAACCTAATCAACAAGGAAGATTTTCAGCAGAAAATATTATTTCGTTGAATCCTGGACCAACAAGGTACGCTACGTCTAGAATACATGATGTAAAATCCGCGTACTCCTTATTTTTCACGCCAAAAATTGTAAACCTAATTTTGAAAATGTCAAATATAGAAGGAAAACGAATTTATGGCGAACAGTTGCAGGAACTAACAGTAGTTGAATTAGAAGCATATTTGGGCCTACTGCTTCTAGCTGGAGTGTATAAATCTCATGGAGAGGCAACAGTCAGTCTATGGGATGGAAATGTAGGGCGACCCATATTCAGAGCAACGATGTCTCTACAACGATTTCATGTAATTTCGAGAATAATTCGCTTTGACGATAAAGGAACTCGACCACAACGACGCCAGACTGATAAATTAGCGGCCATACGGGACTTGTGGGACGAATGGGTTGCAATTCTACCTAAGGTCTACAATGTTAACGAAAATGTAACAGTAGATGAGCAACTGGTACCTTTTAGAGGCCGTTGTCCATTCAGGCAATACATAGCCAACAAGCCAGCCAAATACGGAATCAAAATTTGGACTTTATGCGATTCTGTAAATGCTTATGCATATAACATGCAAGTATACCTCGGAAAAAAAGAAGGTGAACCTGCAGAGAAAGGTCAAGGTAAAAGAGTTGTGCTAGACCTTACTTATGGTCTAAAAGGTCACAACGTAACGTGTGATAATTTTTTTACCTCGCACGATCTGGGGCAGATGCTATTGAAAAGAAATATAACCATGCTTGGCACTATTCGAAAAAATAAACCTGAATTGCCAACCGCATTAGTTTGCAACAGGAAAGAAGTTTTGTCTTCAAAGTTCTATTTTACAAATAACACAACGGTAGTTTCCTATATTCCGAAACGGAATAAAAATGTGACACTCATGAGCACCATGCACCATGATTCCGGTGTATGTGATAAAGATCATAAAAAACCGTTTATGATTTTAGATTACAACAAAACCAAAGGTGATGTAGACACTTTAGACAAGTTAGTTATAACATACATATGTAGACGACAAACCAAAAGATGGCCAATGACTATCTTTTATAATATCATGGACGTTTCAGCTTACAATGCCTATGTTCTGTGGTGCGAAGTAAATCCAACCTGGAATGCTGGTAAACTTACAAAACGTCGACTATTTCTTGAAGAACTGGGTAATTCCTTGATCACACCATTACTGCAAGGAAGAAAACATCTTCCTAGAAGTATTCCTGCAGCTGAAATTGTTATACGGTCACGACCTTCAACCAGCAATGCAGAAGTAAGGCAACAACCAACCACAATCAAGCGTAAAAGATGCAATTTTTGTCCTTCTTCAAATGATAATAAAACTAATATACTATGTTGCAATTGCTCAAAATACCTATGTACAGCTCATGTATATTGCTACTGCCAAGACTGCAAAAAATAAATGTATGATATAACTACTACTAAGTTTTTCAGATGTACTTACGTAACGATTGTTTATCCATTAATGCCGTTTATAAACAAACTTTTGGTCAATAAATGTTACATATCTTATTTATTATTATTATTTAGCAAATAAATTACTGCCATATCAATTTAATAACAATAAAACGACAACCATAAACGCTCGGGTCATATTGACCCGAACACAATAAGTGTAACCAAAATGTGAACACAATAGGAGGGTTAAGAGCATTCTTGGAAAAATATTGTAATCGCAGCATTCCTACTGAATCAACTTTAAGAAAAAACTACTTGGACGTTTGCTATACTTCTACCGTTCAGCAAATAAGGGAAGACGTTGCAGGACACCCCATTTGGTTTTCAGTAGATGAAACTACTGATGCAGTAGGAAATTATGTCGCTAATTTTATAATAGGCAAATTAAGCAAATCCTGTTCAACAAGATCGTATTTGGTATGTTCAAAAGTCTTGGAAAAAACAAATAGCAATACAATCGCATATTTTGTAAATTCTTGCCTCAGATTTTTGTTTCCGGGGGAACTTGACGATAAAAAAGTTTTAGTGATGTATACAGATGCTGCGCCTTATATGGTAGCTGCGGCAAAATTACTGCTCCCATTTTATTCTAATTTAATTCATGTTACTTGTCTAGCGCATGCTCTTCATCGAATAGCAGAAACCGTTCGGGATGCATATCCAAATGTTAACAAATTGATTTCTGCAACTAAAAAAGTATTTCTTAAAGCACCGTTGCGCGTCGCTCACTATAAATCAAAGCTTCCCAACTTAAGTTTACCCCCGCAACCTATTGTAACGAGATGGGGGACCTGGTTAAAATCAGTAGAATTTTATGCAAACCATTGTAACGATGTAGTAGGAGTAATTAACGATTTTGATGAGAACGATGCAAGTTCGATTGAAACTGTAAAATGTCTTGTGAAAGACAAAAAGTTAAGTAAGGATATTGTATATATTTCTAGTAATTTTTTGTGTATTGCAGACGCTATTAAAAAATTAGAAAATTCCCATCTTAGCCTTAGTGAGGGTTTAAACATTATAAGAACTCTAAAAGGTGATATAGAAAGTACTAAAGGAAATACCGCGGAAATCGTTAAAACTAAATTTGATTATGTTCTTAACAAAAATATTGGATACCACATATTGGATGCTATCGAGAAGGTATTATCAGGAAGGGATTCTGACTTGCCCAATAACGTTCCAATAGAGTTAACACCGTTTTTTAAATTTGCGCGTTTAACATCAGTCGACGTTGAAAGGTCGTTTTCTGCCTACAAGCTAATTTTTAATGAAAAACGTAGGAGTTTTTCCCCAGAGAATTTAGAAAAAGTGTTAGTTACGTATTGCTTTTCAAATTACCACTGATTTTTTTTTAAATACACCTACTTGCTGCGTAATATTCCAGAGTTAAATAAATTGTGGTTGTAGTTCGTCGGTTTGACTTTTGCACACTTTTTATTATGTATTACTTACTATTATTTAAATAAATAAATGATTAAAATATTTTGATGTGTTTTGTCTTAAAGAAACAAATCTTGCTCGCACTGGAATCATAGAATATTCCCGTAAAATAAATCTGTGTTTTACTGTGTATAAGGAGATTGTACTTACTTATTTGTGCATATAAATATATATTCATGCTTATAAATGCATATTAAAGCTTATTTTTACATATTTTTAATGCATATTTAATACTTATTTCAACTATTATTTGTGCTTATAAATCCGAGGTCTAGGTGTTACTAATAGCGAAAACACGACAGGTAAGATAATACCTCTCTTAGCAGACAACTTTTTTATCTATTAAAATACTAACTTAACAATAAACTATCATAACCTAAAAAATAGATTAATCGCTTTACGTTTGCAGATTACAAAAGTAATGTAGAAAATTTTGTAACCGAGGACGAACAAAACATTGTTGAGAAAGAAGTAAGCTC
The DNA here is from genome assembly GCA_014611495.1 of Limonius californicus. Classification (NCBI taxonomy): domain Eukaryota; kingdom Metazoa; phylum Arthropoda; class Insecta; order Coleoptera; family Elateridae; genus Limonius; species Limonius californicus. Next base: position 9,224 of record JABXWE010057158.1, on the reverse strand, counting down.
ATCCCTAGAAAACGACGATGGGCCCACTGTTAGGGAGATAGAAGAACCTTCGATTCCACAAAATGGAAATAAACAAGACGTTGAAGAGATGGGAGCTGTTTCACTCCTACACAACAAAGATGTTAAACAGAGCAACGAGGAGGAATCTTTAGTACCTCAAAATAAAATCAGTGGGAAGTTATGTATAGTAATCGTATTTAAATTGTAAAACTAACTCAATGTTTTAACCGGTGATTATTTAACGCTACTTTTTCTGTGAATCAAACCGCAATTTTATTAACAACAGCCTAACTCTCTGTGGTCTGGTTGTTGAACTACATTGTTATAATTATTTTATCAGATACAAGTGATGAAGATCCCTTTGCTGATTCGGACTCAGAAGATCCCAACTACATTGAAGACCACTCTACTTTCGATTCTTCGGAGAGCGAAGATTCAGAACCTCAGAGAAAAAAGAAAAGCACCAATGCACAAATCACCGAACAAGAAATTATACCAATAGATGAAAAAATACAGAATGATGAAGAATTTGCACCTAATCAACAAAAATAGCTAACAAGAAAACGAAAACGGTTACCAGAGAATGTATGCAAATATTTCAACATTATTTATCTCTTAACGATGAAAGATCTAGATAAAGCCTTATTAGCAAATGTGTCTCAAGGAAAGTACCAAAAAGGCGGTATGCAGTGGGTGATCAAGAAAATACTTCTTCAAGAAGGCAACATACCTTAATATACAGCTTGACATCTACAAGTGGAACGCACGAAGTTTGCAAAAACTTTTTTCTAGGCACTTTAGATATTTCGGGAAAGAAAATCGAAACAAACTTTTTTCTAGGCACTTTAGATATTTCGGGAAAGAAAATCGAAACAGTGATGAAGAAGACTTTGATTACTGGAATTGTAGAAGAAGATAAGAGAGGTTTAAATCCTTCTCCCAATAAAATTTCAGAAGGTCGTAAAGAGATAGTACGAGGTCATATAAATTCAATTCAAGAACTACTTCGAAAAGGGTGTACCTCCCAACTGGCTTATCTGAAAATCGCTTGTATCAAGATTACTTGAAATATTGCGAAGAGCGCCAGGTGACACCTGTTATTTCTTCTTTTTACAAGCATATTTTTACTAATGAATATAGTTATGGTTTTCACAGACCTAAAAAAGATCAATGCGATTATTGCACTCAGTTTACAAATAAATCAGAAGATGAAAAATTAAAGTGTTAATCAGATTTCGATTTGTACATATTAAGAAAACAAGAAGCACGAGAACACAAAAAAGAAGATAAAGAACGGGCTCGTAATGGTTCAAGTTTTAGGTCGTACACCATGGATTTGGAAAAAATCCTACTCACACCTCAACTTGGAATTGGACAACTGTACTACAACAAAAAATTGAAAACCTACAATTTTACAGTATATACTCTTGCTGATAGAAGTGTCATTAATTATATGTGGCATGAAGCTGAAGGGACTAAAGGAGCATGAAAAATAGCCACATGCTTGTGGCCGTTACTTTCCGACTTACCTCCAGAAGTGTCTGAAGTGACATTTTATTCAGACACTGCTTCTGGGCAAAACAAAAATACGATTTTATCTGCTATGTTTTGAAGAGCTTTGTCTCTATTGGATCACTTAAAAATTATCAATCAAAAGTTTATGGAGTCTGGACATTCCGAAATGGAATGTGACAGTGTCCATTCAACTATCGAGAATAGAGGGAGAACAATTAATATATTTGTTCCCGACCAGTGGTACACAGTGGCAAGGACTGCAAAATTGAGCAATCCACCTTATATAGTAACAGAAATGGACCACACTAAGTTTCAAGATTTTAAAACATATAACCAAAAATTAATAACAAATAGAAATAAAGATGCAGATGGCAATGTTATGAGGTGGTTAGATGTTAAATGGTTGTAGTTCAGAAAGGAGTCACCATTGCTCATTTACTATAAAAACAAGTTGAGCGACAATGAATTCAAACATTTATGCGTTAGAAGGCCTACCCGTAAGGAAAATAATACAGGGCATAGTATTGATCAACTCTATCAATCCCGTCTTCCAATAGATGAAAAAAATTAGAAGATTTACTGTTTCTATGTAGAACAGATAAAATACCAACCGTTTATCATCAATTTTACGAAAACTTACACACTACTGAAAGTATTAACTCTGATGATTCTGAGTAGATTTAGATAGTTGATATTATAGTAAAGATAGGTAGTAAGTTTATGTTTTGTAATAATATAATAATAATGTATTATTATCAATCACTTAGCTCTATTCACCTTTAAAATGACATATTATGTGGTTGTAGTTATATTACGGTGCTGAAATGAGCTAAGTGCTAATTATCTAATTATCACTTAATGATACAACATTTTTTCAACTTTTTGTACTCAATCCTAAAATAAAGAGCCTTATTACGTCTGTACCAACTTTCATTACATTTAGTAAATAACCAACGTAGATACAATTAAAACATTTGTTTTAACATAAACATAAAAACTTTATTGCCTTTTTTCTCTAAATAGTAAGTGTGTGGCTTAGCTCCATAACAAGGCCCGACTCCGCGGGTTACCGTGTTAGTGCGTAACCATGCTTAACCTACTTTTGTGTGTGAATGTTTTTTGTTAATGGTCTTGTTACTCCTCTAATGTGACCGTAATTCGAGGAATGCCATTAATTTGATCCCCAACGGCAAATGGAGGCCGGGACCCAGTACCGATCACCCAGTGAATTAGAAAAATTTCCGACACTGGGGAGATTCGAATCGGGAAGCGTTTGGACTATTACATCCAAAGGCTTGGCTCTCTACCACTGAGCCATCGCCGCCCTTTCAGAAAATAATAGTAATACATTTATCCAGTTTTCGTCCAGCAAAATATTCCTTATTCTAAGTATGAGTAAATTAAGACGATTTTGGATGGCCGAAAAACGGATTTTAGCTATCCGTTTTTCGGTCACGCGTTTATTTACATGGGTTTACTACGACCGACAACAGGTCCATTTTTCGATACACTGACTTCTTACACCTTTTCCCTTCTTCAGAAATGGCCCCCAGAAAGAAGAGATCGATAGACAAAACAAAACAGAAGTCCAAACGAAAAATGTTTATTTATTCTCAAGACAACCTTAGGCGCGCTCTTGCGGAAATAGAAGAAAATGGCATGGGGATAAGAGCAGCAAGTAGAGAACGGAGTTCATAAGACGACTTTGCCTAAAAGGAAAAGTGCCTGATGTGCATATGAAAACAGGTCCTCCTCCGCGGTTAAGTGTAGCTGGTGAAAACAAGGTTGCCCAGTGGGTTATTAATATTGCCAAATGTGGATTGCCTATTAGGAAAACTGATTTAATTGATACAGTTGAAAAAATTATAAAAGACTTTGGAAAATCACACTTATTTAAACAAGGAAAACCTGGAGGGAAATGGTATCAAAATTTTTTAAAGACACGCTGAAATCTGTTTAAGAAACGCATAAGGTATTACAAAACCCCGTTCGGTTGTTACAGAGGAACCAATAAGGCTATGGTTAAGAAACTTACAAATATTTTTAACTGACAATAATTGTGGGGATATATTAGATGATCCATCACGGATCTTGAAAGGCGACGAATCCGGATTTCCACTTTGCCCGAGACGGGGAAAGTTTTAGGACCCAGGGGTGTAAAAAACTTATACACAATAAAAATCAGCAACTTCAAAGAAAATGTCACCGTATTAGTGGTTTTTGCAGCTGACAGCAAAATATGTCCCCCGCTAGTAATATTTCCCTATATAAAACCACCAAAAGCCTTAGTAGAAGAAAACATGCCGACATCATGGGTGCTTGGGAAGTCTGACAGCAGATGGATGCCAGGAGATGTCTTCTACAAATATATACCAAAGGACTTCAACAAATAGGGAAATGAAACTAACCTTAAGAGACTTATCTTGCTGTTAGTAGATGGCCATAAGTCGCACATGAGTCCGCCACTTAACCAATTTTGCTACGAAAACCAAATACTACCTTATGCATTGCCATCGAACACAACGCGTATATTGCAACCAGCAGATGTGTGTTTCAACCATTAAAATAGCAGTGGAAAAACACTATAGTAAAGTGGCAAAGTAAACCAGAAAACACGAACCGAACAGTGACAAAAATAAACTTCTGTCAAGTTTTTAATGAAGCGTTAGAAGAATCAGATATGACTACGCCATAAAGAACGGTTTTCGGAGATGCGGTTTGTTTCCGTTCATCCCAGACAACGTCGACTATATTAAACGCGTTAAAAATATCTTAGAACAACAGCATGCTATAAAGCCCACAAACAAACCCGAAAATGAAGAAATAGCTGTAACCTATGTACATTTTTGGGCAGCAGAACTCCTTATTGGCAGAATCAGTAGAAAGGAAGGCTATGCGATAAATCCTACAAGAAATAAGATTTTTTGAAGAAGAACATAAGCGTTTATCTAATACTTCGCCCAAGGCAGTTGGGTTGGATAAAACTACAAAAGTTTTAGAGGATACGATTATGAATATAGAAGACACAATGAATGGTGACTCTGAAATCCAGCAATCGTTAGTTCAAGTTTTACCTTCAGCTGAAACGTATCCTTCGCTCGAACGAACTGTTATGGATGAAGAAACGGTTACCATATTAGATGATCTTTGATGATCATGATCTTGAGGTGCCCGCAGATTTAGTTTCAGTTACGCGAATGCATTTGTAGGGACTTTCGCCTACAGTAAATTAAGTTGGCAATGGCAGGTTACTAAAGCGTTAAGCTGAGTATTCAACTCGGTCACTTCTCCATTCGCTACGTTACCAACAAGGTTGAGATAGGTTAGTTCTGTATATTATGTTTATTCAGTTTATATCTTATTAAAAGTTATTTGTTAGTGGATTGTTTTAATTAAACATCTTTTGTTACTAAAGTGTGCATTATATTTTCCCACTGATCAACCCAAAGAAATGTGTATTTGGCGTTGAACAGCTCAATTTTTTCGGTGTCCAGATTACCCACAAGGGCTTACAACCATTACCGGATAATGTCAAAGTCATCAACGATTTTCCATTACCTGAAAAGTTGAAGCAGCTCCAAGGGTTTCTAGGGATGGTAAATTACTACCGCAGGTGGATCCCCAATGCAGCCACTACTCAACAACCACTCGCGGACCTACTCAAAGGAAACACGATGAAAGATCGAGTAATCGAATGGAACGAGCCTGCTACACTTGCATTTGCGAAATGTAAACAACAATTGGCAGACGCTGCAATCCCAACATTCCCAGAATTTAACAAACAACTCAGCCTAGCTGTCGATGCCTCCGATGTAGCAGTACGAGGAGTATTACAGCAAGGAGTAGGAGATCAGTGCAGACCGATATCTTTCTTTTCAGCCAAACTCACAGCAGCAGAGAAAAAGTACAGTGTCTATGATCGGGAGTTGCAGGCACGGAGAACTTACCTGCAGACACCTTATCACGTATTAGCAGCATAAGCCGAACAGAGTTCGACACAACATCATTGCAAAAAGCTCAAGAGCAAGATCATGAACTGCAAGACCTCATGCAAGACCAAAAATTCAAATTTCAAAAATTTCCTACCCTTCAGCAAGATGTTGAAATAATCTACGAGACATCAACGGGGGTCAACAAAATTTACGCACCGAAATGTTTTCGCAAAAACGTATTCCACACATCCCATGATTTATCTCATCCGGGAGTGGGAACCACCGTCAAACTGATGGCAAAGAAGCACTTTTGGCCAAACCTAAAAAAGGAAGTTGCTGTCTGGACTCGGTCATGCATTCAATGTCAACGGGCTAAGATTAACCGGTAGACAAAGGCCCCAATGGGTACATTTTCCAGTACTGATGCTCGTTTTGCACATGTTCATATGGACATTGTTGGACCATTGCCCTCATCAGCAGGTAAACATACCTTTTAACACTTATTGATCGTTTTAGTAGGTAGCCAGAAGAAGTTCCAATCTCAGACATTTCTGCGGAGATATGTGCACGGGAATTTTACAACAATTGGGTAGCCCGATATGGTGTTCCAGCGTTGTTAACAACGGATCAAGGTAGACAATTCGAATCGACACTATTCGAAGCCTTGTTAAAACTCACGGGGATGCAACGTAATCGCACAACAGCATACCACCCCCAGAGCAACGGGTTAGTCGAGCGATTCCACAGGCAGTTGAAAGCAGCCCTCAAGTGTCACGACGCTACCTGGACGGAAGCACTCCCATTAGTCCTTCTAGGCATCCGCAGTACAGTTAAGTTGGATATCGGTGCGACACCATCAGAATTAGTCTACGGCACAACCTTGCGCTTACCTGCCGATCTAGTGGACCCGACAGCAATTTCACCTGCCACGGGACACCCAGAGGCAGAATACGTTAACCGGTTGCGACAGAAAATGCAACAAATACGTTTTGCCCAAACCACTTGGCACAACCAGACAACATATTTACCGAAAGATTTACTTACATCGGAATATGTTTTTGTTCGAGAGAGAGAGAAACCACTTCAACTACCGTACAATGGCCCATATAAAGTCCTGAAAAGAGGGGACAAATATTATACAGTCGAGATTAAAGGGAAACCTCAAATATCTCCCTGGATCGGTTGAAACCAGCTTACGTGGAGCCAACACCACAGCATCTTCCTCACACGCAACCCAATGTGGCCCCTGAAGCTTCGAACAACAGTACAGAGTTAACGACCAGCAGTCAGCTCCCTGAAATAAAGACAAGGACTGGTCGCACTGCGAAGTTCCCAAAGAAGTACACAGACATGGTAGCAATTGAGTACCTATGAAGTATACACCTTTTATCTCCTGTTTGGTATCATATTTTTAAGAATTTTTTTATTGTATTTTTCCTACATTTATTAATTATTTGTAATGTATCGTTCGACCCTCTCACTAAACGGGGGGTACTGTAGGGACTTTCGCCTACAGGAAATTAAGTTAGCAATGGCAGGTTACTAAAGCGTTAAGCTGAGTATTCAACTCGGTCGCTTCTCCATTCGTTACGTTGCCAACAAGGTTGAAATAGGTTAGTTCTGTATATTATGTTTATTCAGTTTATATCTTATTAAAAGTTATTTGTTAGTGGATTGTTTTAATTAAACATCTTTTGTTACTAAAGTGTGCATTATATTTTCTCACTAAACATTCGTCAGTTTCAGTTTTAACCAATTTGAACACAGGAGAAGCGGAAGAGATGGTAACAATATCAGTGAATTCAAAAATAGCAGAAACGGAACACCCTTTATCAGAAAAAGAGATAACAGAAGCAGAAATAGAACTGGAAAAAACAGTGCCATGCTTAGAATTTCAAGTAATATGTTCCTCAGACCCTTAATTGAATCAACCAGCAGATAAATCAGTAGACCAATCAATAATATCAATACCTACACAGGAACATTCTTCAAGTTGCGCGATGGAAAACCTGAATAAACGAGACCCTCTACTATACCAATCAATAATATCAATACCTACACAGGAACATGCTTCAAGTTGCGCGATGGAAAACCTGAATAAATGAGACCCTCTACTCCCACTCAAGGATTCATTTAAACAACATTTGACGTTTCCTAAAATTGAGGATAAGAAAAAAAACCAGAACGAGAAACTGCCGAGTGCCATATCAAGCGCTGCCTGGAGGGAATACTATACTAACAAGGAAAATGAAGTACAAAGGAAATTGAAGGAGAAGGAACATAGGAGCGTCTGTTAAACAAGAATAAAAATAAGCAGAAAAATAGCAGTGAGACAAAATACGGCTAAAAAACAAAGCTGGTACCAGATAACAATGCACCAAAAAATACAGAACTATGTGCTTGCAGAAGATGACCAAGAGAAAAACATCGGCTGTGATTTTTTCCCAAATGGGTTTCATCTTGCCTGCACAGAGTTTAGCGATTTTTCGTAACGCCATAGCTGCGGAAAAAGACTATAAGTGTGATTTTTGTTTTTGAAATATCCATCGTTTTGTTTTATGTTTTATTCTAGTATATATTTTATTTATCTTTCCAAAAAGTATCTACAAAAATGTTTATTTTTTAATTTTATCTATTATTTCTGCTTTGGTACCTATGTATTTTATGTGTCAAATACTAAGAAATAAAGCTTTTTTATAGTAATATGTTGATAGGTGGTGTCTGTGTCTGGTCTCTTTTTCGACCGTGCGTCGGTCGGCCGAAAACAAGCTTATTCCTGGCCGACTTGAAGCATACGTGGCCGACAGTAGGGAAAATGAGACTTCTGACTTATATCGCTCTTGCATGTGTGTAGTACTTGCGTTACGATTCATATGAGTCAAGCTATATTTTAAAATGATATCATATAATGTCTTGTGCGTTATAAAAACACATTAGGTAAGACGATCCTGGATGTTTTTAATGATAAAAATATTAACTGCCCGGAAACCGGCCCTATATTGCACCTAGTCTCGAGGAGTAACTTCGTTCGAAAAACGCGGGTGTTGGTGAATGTCAAAAAAGATACACATAACCTGTTCTTTCTTAGAAGAAAATGGAAAATAATATTATAAATGCCGAAGTGCCAGACATCATAAACGGAAATTATATGTTACATGCAGCTAGTAAGTTGTATTATTATAGTTTGTTTAAGGTACTTAAAAAGTTTAATAATTTGCAAATGGCATGAGCTATGTATTGCCGTCAGGCGCGATGGAAGTGAAATATGGTCAACTAGTTCGCATCCAAACAAACCAGTACTTTAAATTAATATTACCTAATGATGAGCAGAATACACAAGCGCCTGAGAACAATGATTTAGAACAGGTCAAATTTACTTCTCTAATAATCTAATCTAATAATTATAATACAATCTTATTAATCTTTTCACAATAGGAGCAGTTCAATACTGGAGATGGTACTGAATATAATTCAGAGAAAACTATAAATACAAAGGCAGAATGGCCTGATAGGTCCACTAAATTATTAATCGAGTTATATAGAGAAAAAATAATTAGTTGAGCAGCGTAAAATTAAAACATTAAACCGTGTGTGGTCGATCATGGAAGATTGTATAAATAGACATGAATACAATTATACTGCTGCATAATGTGAAAATAAGTGGAAAACCCTAGAATGAGCGTTTAAGAATAAAACTGAAAATAATACCAACACTGGACGTGGCAGGAAAGCTTCTGCCTATGAAAGGTAGGTACTAAATTAATTTATAATTTTTTT
>JABXWE010057156.1:0-11276 GCA_014611495.1 Limonius californicus | reverse complement strand
AATTAGTTAATTAATAAAAAATTATGAAATTCTATATTCTAGTAATTAAACCATCAAATAATACATTGTGAAATTATGGAATGATTAATTAATGCTTAAATTAGCACATTAAGTAAACACAAAATTAACATTGGATTTGTGGAATACTCTAGCAAATAATGAACGTTTCGATTAATCCAATCCAACAAATCCAACAACGGATGTATATAAAAGCAATTAATAAAAAAATCAATTTATTAATTAACAAGGAATCAACACATAATGGATGATTATAAAAATCAATTACATTGTTAAAAATAATTAAGAAGTCAATGTACATTGGACAATTAGTAAAACAAAACCGAAATAGACAATCAGTGTATAAACCATCAATTAAGTAATTAATTGGACCAGTAATAATAAATTGATTCGACAAGTTTTGGAACATTATAAAAATCAATTAAACGGTTAAAAACTCGAAAGTAAATCTACATACATTCCATTAATAGAACAATGAACTATCTCATAAAATGGCAAATTAGTAAACGTTCGTTTAGTAGAACAATCAATTTATTAGATAAATAATCGATTAATCAAACCCCAACTCGAACATTTGAACAATTACTGAATTGGCCAATTAAGCACAAAATAGATTCATTATGTGATGTACGAATATAATAATCAAGTACTGGATTTATTGATTAGTTAATCAGACAATTGATCAATCAATGAAATCGTATATATTTCTTATATGCTAATAACAAAAATCTAGCGATTTCACCGACGACGCACAATTTGTTAAAATGTTCAAGAATAAATAAACTCTGGTTTATATTTTATTGTATGGAAAATGTCAGTAGAAGAGATTTAAAATACAAATTATGGCAAAAGTTGCTCGCAAAACTCGAGGTAAATTCAAATCAAATTTCTATGTCGTTAAAATTTGTAATTTTTATGCTACTGAAAGCTTTCAAAGTTTCAATTCTCGATTATCTACAGTACTTGATTACCGTCTGTATCAGTTATTATTGTTTAATAATTATGTAGAATAACGGATCACTTAGTAAGTGTTCGTTAATTTAACGTTATAGTATATAGTAAATAAAGATGAGCCACTGGTCTGGACTTATCAATTACCTCTGATATTATTTCTCTGGTGTTTCATTTATATAGGATACTGAAGACAAACCAAATTACAGGATATTATTGACAAACCAAATTACACAATCGCGTTCAACATGACGGTGCTCTTCATCGGTTACATATTTGTTGATATGTGGAAACGATTGTACAGAGACATTATTATATGATCGGACAGGTTTCTAGTTTTAGATTTGGGAAATTAGAGTAGCAAACGAACTTGCAAAACAGCTAGAATGGCTTTAAAGATCCACGTATATTATTTAGGACATTTATAGGGTGAGGTTGACAATTTTATGTTTCTAGTTTACATCTTATGACGTAAATCGCAATTCGCTTGTTGTGTAATAAGAAACCCGACAGCTTTGGGCAAGTTCAGAAAAATAGTCCCACTGTTACTTCCGAAAACGCACAAGGTTGTAGTAAAACTGGTCTAACTCGGAGTCCAGCTAGTCGGATGCCCCAGTTTAATCAACTGGAAAAAGTTGCTACTTGGCAGGTGCATTCATCATTACTCTTAATATGTGCTATAAATAATCAGTTTCTATAATTTTTTTCCTATGCAGTCTAAAAAAAGTTGCGCTTCACTATTTATACTGTTAAGATAACATTCCATGATTCTACGCTAACTTTTTCTAATATTGGAATTTAATATATAGATGTCAATAAAATGATCGTCTTTTGTTTAAGCGAATATAATTTCAAATGATAATTTAGGCTCCCTATTATAGCGGGTAGAATGACGTACGAACTTATTCAGTCGAAAACAACCGCTTTCGAACAACGAAACTGCAAACTCTCCGATAAGTCGGTTTACAGCATGTCCCTGTCTCGCGACATTACCTCAAAAATCACATTTCCTTTGTGATTTTCATTCCGTTTTGCTGTTGTTCGAAATCGTTTACGTCAATTTTAAATAAAAATATTCTTCTTTCAAAGACGTCACAGTTTCTTTCGTCACCCTGTAAGCATACAACAGTGCGTTATACACGTTACCGAAAAAACCCTGATACATGGCGTAAAAAACGATTTTTCGAAATAGTTGGATGCGCAAATCCGGTGCTGGTAAACTCTTCTAATCTCAAAGTTTAATATATTCTCTCTAATATTATTATATTTTCATTTGCTGTTTGTTTAAGTTAGAAAAATATAGAATACTTAAAATTCCAGACTATTATGTACATACGCCATTATGGCGCTTAGAATGACGTGTGCACTTCAAATCAGTTGAAAAAGGTTTGCGAACCGCGAAACTGCAAATTTTCCGATAAGTAGGAGTTTACACCGTGTCCCTGTATCCTTAACATAGCTTCAAACCTTACATTTTTTGTGTGATTTACATGCTGTTTTGTTGTGTCAGTCGGTTTTTTAAACTAGTAGTTATAATAGTCCTTTTTCAATTTCTTTTTTATCTCCCAGGAAGTATTACCTACTTTCCGGTTGTAGCAAGTAAAAAATATTGAATATTTTGAATTAGACAAAATTATTACAAGCGTCATTATGCCGTGTGCACTTCAAATCAGTTGAAAAAGGTTTGCGAACAGCGAAACTGCAAACTTTCCGATAAGTAGGAGTTTACACCGTGTCCCTGTATCTTTAACATAGCTTCAAACATTACATTCTTTGTGTGATTTACATGCTGTTTTGTTCTTGTGTCAGTCGGCTTTTTAAACTCGTAGTTATAATAGTCTTCTTTCAATTTCTTTTTTATCGCCCAGTAAGTATTATTTTCTGTTTGTAGTAAGTAAAAAATATTGAGTATTTTAAACGAGACAAAATTATTACACGCGTCATTATGCCGTGTGCACTTCAAAACAGTTGAAAAAGGTTTGCGAACAACGAAACTGCAAACTTTCCGATGAGTAGGAGTTTACACCGTGTCCCTGTATCCTTAACAGAGCTTCAAACCTTACATTTTTTGTGTGATTTACATGTTTTGTTGTTGTGTCAGTCGATTTCTTAAATTAGTGGTTATAATAGTTTACAATAATAGTTAAAACTCAGTTTCTTTGTCATCGCCCAGTAAACCGGAAACCTGTTTTCGTCTTGAAATTTAATAAATCACGGTAAATATTATTATGTTTATACTATTCGTTGGTTGTAAATAAGTACAAAATATTTTAAAATTCGCATAATTATTTAAACGCGTCATTAAGGTGTGTAGAATGACGTACGCATTTAAAAAAAGTTGAATAAGGCTTGCGATCTACGAAACTGCAAACATTCCGATAACTCGGAGTTTACATCGTGTCCCCGTATCCAAACAGAACCTCAAACATTACAGTTATCTTGTGATTTTCAAGCTAGTTGTTTTTGTAAATTAGTAGCTATTTTTGCTTTTTCAAGATTCAGTTTCTTTCTCATCGCCACGTTATGACGGAATATACAATTTATCGGCTGCATGCGCAAAACCGTTGTCCGCAAACCTCTTCTTATCTTGAAATTTAATACATTGTCGCAAATGTTATTGTTTTTTCATTTTCTATTTGTGGTACCTAATTGAAAAAATACAGAATATTTAACTTATTTAAAATTTATGGCGATAGAATGACGCACTATTATTATTAAATTTTTCCATTCATTCATACTACCGCCCCGCTTTCGCATTACTTCAGGGTGGTGCGCGCGTCCCTTAGAAACTAGTCATTCATGCACCCTAAACTTAACTAAGTGAAGTCGTCACTACAGCCGGGGTTTGACCCCGCGGCCGATCGACCCGCATTTCACTGCGACCTCGACTGACAACGCTTGTCTGCCCCATCGTGGTCCCTACACTATTATTTAAACGTGTCATTACAGCGGCGTGTAGAATGACGTATGCACCTCAAAATAGTTGAATAAGGTTTGCGACCTACAAAACCGCAAAGTTTCCGATACGACGGTGTTTACATCGTGTCCCCGTATCCAAACAAAACCTCAAAAATTACATTTTACTTCCGATTTGCATGCCGTTTCGTTGGCATGCTAGTCGTTTTTGTAAGTCAGTAGTTATACTGGTTTTTTTTCAAGACTCAGTGTATTTTTCATCGCCAAGTAACGATGTAAAACATGTCAGAGCATCCAAACAAAATTTTCATGCTTTTTTATTGCCCCTCTTTGATTTTCCTGCCGCCCAATAACTATACAATATTCTGGTTTAGAAGAACTTTTCGGATAAGTGGGTGTTTAAACCGTGTCCCAGTACCCAAAACATATCTCCCGTAATTTCTATACTACTTTTGGTTGTACTGCTAAATAGCTTCTGTAAATTCGTAGTAGAACTAGGCTTACACACTTTGAAAATTCCATTAAGTATACCACATTCTGTTTGACATATTACCTAAAAAAAAAACGCTAAAATATCTTTTGCAATTGGCCGGTAGTACCGACATTATTTTTCCCGCTATAATGACACATTACATCACAATTTAAACTTTTGATTTAATTAAAACAACAAAACTGCAAGTCAGAAAAATTATTTACCATTATGAGTTGTTTCATGACTAAACAACATGTAAAAAAGCATATAAATCAAAATATGTACAATTTAGACGAGTAAAATTTATAACTGCTGGTTTAATTATTGTAATTCAGAGAGTAATTTATATTCATTACACACCCACGAATAAACAGCCAACAGGAATAAATAGTTTTAAGATATTTGCATAATTTTTTTAAATTAGAAAACATAATATTACATAATTAATTACTGTATCATCGCAGTAATTACAACTTTTGTAAAATTTACTTAGCCAACGTAAAGGTAGAAGGCCATTTTTGCGAAATCAAATTCGTCCGCCTTCGCAAATTTATTAATTATTCGCAAAACGCAAAACTTTCGTTAGGTTTCAATTTCTCCGCTCATTCACGGTCGCCTTGATTAGGTAAAAACTGCTTATAACTGTTGTTGTTGTTGCAGAAATATTATAAATTAATTATAAATAGGTTCGCAGTTGGTATTCACGAGTCACAACTCACGATTGAACACTTCCGGATTTTCAAACAAAGACCTTACCTAACTTTTCCTTTCGGGGGGCGACTGAACTTTTCGTGTAGTTGATTATGAATAAAACATTTTCTTTTTGTACTTAAATGTACCTAGAAGTTTTGGCGCATCGACTATGTTGGAGATATCTGTAGATACCACTTCAAGAAGTTCAAATTTCAAGGTAATTATTTATATAAATCAACGAAATCGAGTATTTGATTGGATTAGATTAAAATTTGTTAAATATGAATTCATAATAAGGAAATAAAATTTTTAAATTTTTTCATCATTCATTAAATCTGCACAACTTTTGTACGGAATTATTTGAATATTAGGACAATATCTAGAATTACTTATCCAATTTTTATATCAACTAAATGAGACTCTACCAGCATATTTGTCTTAGATAATAATCAAATCTGATTATTCAGCTTATTGTTGTTCTCTACCCACACGTGGATAAGCCTTCTAATGACTTACAATTGCAATTGGCGACATGTTTGTAAATTTTTGTTCCAACGAAGTTAGTAATTCCCCACGCAATTTAAATTTCCCATTTGTCATTCGCAATTATTACATAGAAATTGTTTAATCGATTATTGGGCAATCAATTGTAGTCATGTTATACAATGTAAATAGGCAAAATAAATACTTTTCCAGATGTAGAACAAGCGGTAATGTACAGAGTACTAAAAATGTTAAATAGGCAGGTAATTAAGCAGCAGAAAATAGGCAAGAAATAAGTATTTTAACATAAAATATGGCTTTGTATATTAAGGACTAACAATATGACACGTTTTTTTTTATATTATTATGAATATGTAAGAATGTTAAACTAAAATGTCCTGTAAAATAGACATAAGAGGAATTTCAAACATCTGTAATCTTAAGGGGTGGAAAGTGCTATTTAAGGTATGAAACAATAAGGAATAAGTAAATCCAGCTATAAAACAAGATTGTGGGCAACAAAGTGGAAACACAGGCAACAACAGTGTTATCTATTAAATTAAGCAAAACAGATAACTTATAGTTTAAAAGAGATGAAACTTAATAATACAATCTTTTTTTCAGTTAACATTTAGTTAATCAGCAAACATACTATTGATACTAATGTAAACATATTTTTAATTGCTTGATACGTATTTCAACGTGCAAACGCCACATATTTACATATTGCTTGCTTGCTTGCTTTGAAAGAGCGAGATCTACGACGCGGTTTTCCAAGCATCTCTATGCACTTAGGCCACATTTGGCCCATTGTACACCCTAACTAAGAATTTTGCCTATCTGGGGTAATTCCAACTCCAGTAGTGATTTTTAACGTGTCACACATCGCAGTGGCACGGGACCTACGGCTTTACTTCTTATCCGACAGAAGGCGCATTTTCAGATTTTTCCCCGCTAGAAAAATATCACCGACCTCGGCCAGGTTTGAACCCGCGTCCCTCGGATCTAAAGGCAAACGCGCTAACCACTAGACCACCGAGGCCGGCTATTTACATATTACTTAATATACATTTTAACGAATAACGGCAAGAAACAATTACTTAAAAGAAATTAGTTGCAGTTGCATATAATAATAGGCATTTGGTTAAAATCCGTGATTTGGTAATAAAGATATAAATAATTCTCAACCCTTTTGAAGTAGATTCCCATCGTATGTATATATATGATGTTACAATCAATATCATGCAACGAAGTAAACTCTAGAGCGAATTGTTACTTGTAAGTAATTTAAAAGTAAAATATACAAGTAGGTGCCAAATGGTCACTATGAAATTATTGTAAGTGTAGTGGGTGGAAAGAGCTTTTTAAAGGATGAAAAGCTATACATAGTACAAATTATAGATAGATACAAAAGTAAGTAAAAAGTAAGGTGTCAACAACACAATCAATTAAATTAAGCAAAATAGACAAAATAAATTATAATTCAAGTAGCTGAAAGCCGACGAATTTAGTTGCTAAGCAAATATAGTATTATTAATATCTACATCAGATTTTAATTTGTTTGATACGTATTTCAACGTGCTAACACGTTATAATTATTTACTAATCAATATGAGCGTTATCGATCTAAGGCAAGAAAGAATTATTTAATAGAATCTGGCTGCCTTTGCAAAAAATATAGCCATTTTGCTTGAAATCTGGGATATTTTGATATAGTTATAAAATATTTAGCAATTTAAAATTAGTATCATACATTAAAACGCCAGTGTGGTCCAGTGGTTAGAGCACTGTGCTCTGGTGCGGAAGGTCGGGAGTTCAAACCCCCGACTCGATGCCTGGCGGGCGGCCTACCCAGTCGCTTTAAATAATTGGGTACCTGCGTTCGACTGAACAAAGGGTAATACTGAGGTTGTCTACTGTGTGATGATCACCACATCACCACGTGTCATGAATTTGGCACGCGACAACCGGGTGTGAGAGCGAGGATACGGAAGGTCTGACCTTTTGCCTTGCAGGCCAAACCCTTTCATGGGGTGTAGAGCCTTACCATTATTTATTATTATTATGACCCATTAAAATGTTATTAACAAACAATAATCATGCAACGAAATATACTATTACTAATTGTTATTTGCTAGTAATTTGAAAGTAAAGCAAACATTTGCGATTAGCAACGATGGGATATTTAAATTAGGAAACGTATATAACATCGCAATTAAAAAAAAATGTTTGTGTACTTTGTGGGTGGAAATTGCATTTTAAAGGACGAAAAAGACATACATCAGACAAATTATGACAAAAAATAATGCATTAGGCGTTAATAGAATAATTAATTAAATTAAGAAAAATCGACAAAATAAAGCGATATATCAGAAGGCTGGAAGTTTTTAGTTAGTATTACGAAAAAATATAGGAATTTTGCCTGAAATCTGGGATATTTTCAAATAGACTTAAATATTTACCATTTAAAATTAGCATCACACTTACTTATAAGTAATTGGAAAGTTAAGGAAACACTTGAGACTGACAACGATGCCATATTTAAATTAGGAAATGTGTATTAGGTAATTTAAAGTAGTTATATTTTAACTATAGTGGGTTGAAAGTGTTTAAGATCTAATATTACAAACCATGCTGTTCATTTCCCTGTTTCGCCTGGGGTTTAGGGCCGTCTGCCTTAACGCTGAAAAGCGAACTGCAGCCAATATAAAAAACCACACGTATAATGTACGACAAAATAAATTAGTAACAGTCTTAGCATTGTTTTGATATTAAGAAAATTAGATAAAGCTTGATACTGGGTTGTGTGCATTACATTCTTAAAGAATGATAGTTTAATACGGTAAACAATTTCATAAATTAAGTCCACATAAAACATAAACGTAGGTTGAGTTTACTGTATTTTTGTACTAGTTTTTTATTATTCGTTTTTACGATTTTTTCGTCTCATTTCACTGTTGGATAAGTTGTCCACTAATTAAAAAAGCCAAATTGAACGTAACTACAGTGGCAATAGAAGTCGCTAAATTTAGTGTATTTGAAATGCATGTTTATACTCGTATTTACTATTTCAAATTAGTAATAATCGCGTAACAAAGTTGACACAGTGGCCATTTTCAAAAACAATATTATAAACATTTGCTTATACTTTATCACCACAAAAGTGAAGAAATGGTATTATGGTATAATTTGATATCAATGCACGGTTGTGTTTTAATAAGTGTTTAGTGTAATAATATGGTTAGGACTTTCCGAGTGTTTGCATTTGTATCTGGTATCAAGATTTCTAATTGTCTAACCTATCTATACAGAATAACAATGTGAACAGTTTAATTTGTAAACACCTGATTGTAATAAATGTTCTATCTTTTGTGTTGAATAAGGCGTTGACTATGTTTTTTGTTGTTTTATAATTATTTTAAATGTAATTATTTGATTATAATTGTACCTTTTTCTCCGATATATCACCGAAATATGCAACTGAAATATATTTAACATTTTCAGAATGGACTTTTAGAGCAAATTTTAGCAAAGCAAAGATCTACGTATAGGCTGGTAATGTACATGTGTTTTATGGTGACATCCTGTATTATTGTGATATCTATTTGTGTAGGTTGTCTATAAATAGAGTATTGGAGTTTGTTTTTAGAATTAATTTTTATGTTTAAATCTAAATACTCAATACATCTGCTTTGTTTTGTTTTTAATGCAAACTTTATTTTTTTCATAAAAGATATAAAAAATAATCATTAGCAATATTTTTTAAATATCCTTATGTTTACTATTTATAATCGCCTCAAAATAATGTCAATGAGCAAAAATCAAGCAACAAAGTAAACTTAATAGCTAATACTTACTTCTAAATAATTTGAAAGTAAAGTAAGGAAATAGCTGGCAATTGGTTGCGACAGCTTATTTAATTTAGTGTAGATTATAGCCATTCATAAAAAATATAAACATATTATTCTTTAAGTCTATCTGTAGAGCTTCTTAAATAAACCTGTGAAAGGGAAACTTTTCTAAAGCTGAGTCTCATGTCAGGGTCACACGTAAGCCTTTTCAGGAAAGGCACGAGCCGTACCTAAGCCTTGCTCTTTCACAGGATAGTAAAAGATCTATTTAGCTTTTAAATTGTCGCACCTCAGCTCACAATGCAGACATATTGCGACAATAAAGCTTTACACTACAGCGAAAATGAAGCACTTCAAGTCCGTGACATGTTCTAGGCGTTAAAACTTAAATTTTCTGCTAGTTTGATGAGGATTTAGTTATGTGAACAATAAACTTTAGGTTAATAAAATTAGTAAAACCTAATAAATAAATTAAGGTACAGGAGTCAAATGAGTTTCGATTATATATAGTCTAAAAATTTTAGGAGTAACGACTGCACCCATCTGTAAGTACGGACTGAAATTAATTGAAATGGAAAGTGCAATATTAAATATTACTTATTACAAAACATACTTATTTAAGTACCTTGGCGTATTTGTAGTAAAATTCGGTACGTTTGCACTTTGGCATGGTCATGGCCAAGATCAATAAAATTAATTCCGAATACTAGTTCTATGATGTTATTAAATATGATGAAAAATCAAAAGTTCAAAGAGGTCACCATACTAGTGTTTCGATAGGAAACCCGTTTTTTTGGTTGTTTTAACTTTGCTTCAAATATTCAGTTTTTCACAGCAAACGTGTCCTTTGCACGGTCGCAGAATTTTAACCGGTGTGGGTAGCCGGAATGAATACTGGTTTCATGGTTCATCAATCGTTGGTGTTTATTTATAACTAATAACGGAGAACTTTCCTAAGATAATCATTTTTTTAATCGAAAACGTGTTTCATTCTATTTATTGAAATAATTATGTTACCTTCAATATTTACTTCTGTACGTTTTGGTTTTATAAGCAACGCAATGATATAATCCCCATAGTCAATTAATAAAATGATCATAATAAATTAATTATACGAATTATTAAGTACAGTAATCGATTGTCAACGGCACAGGCCTCTATAATCAATTCATAAAATGATCATCAATTACTCAAACGAAATATTAAATATAGTAATCGATTACCAATTAATTGACCGACTGAGTGGCTGATAAATGAATTATTACTGAAATAAACTACCGAAATAACTGTTGTATTGGATAACCGATAATTAATAAATTAATTGGTTCAATTACTGAATAAGTGAGAAGGTTTTAAATTTTAACTTCATCGAATCATTGATTAACTATCAAAAGCGATTTTCTAATAAATATTGATAATATAATTAATCGATCAATCAATTCGTTTCTTAATGGAATACTGAAATAATTATTTTAACGGTTAACCAAACCCATAATATTGCCATTAAACACAGTGTATTTAAACATTACAAAATGGCCAATTGATCTGAATTGATTTTAGAAAATTAATTGGATATGTAATTCAACGAACGAAAGCAAATTAGAATACATATATGGCGATCTAATACTTAATTGCATTAATTAATAATTAGAAGTTGAGGTTAATTAATTTAATTATTTATTTAATAACTTATCTGTTAAATAAAAACATTTCAAATTATAATTAAATCATACAATTAAAGCCGTGTATATTTAGAACTGGATGTAGTACTGCACTTAAATAAGTCATCAATTAGAAGAAGATATTTTAACAGATAAAATTACCATTGAACTAAATAATTGAATGATTATTTTGCTATTAATTACATATAAAAAGCAGCGAAGCAAATAATA
>JABXWE010057155.1:0-19389 GCA_014611495.1 Limonius californicus | reverse complement strand
TACTTTTCATCACAATACCATGGCCTTGCACTGTTGTCAAATGTAGTATTTACGAAATTTATCATTTTAACAGTACTTCCAGAAGAGCAACTAGAGCGTCAACTCAATATTAATCTTTACATAATCAAGTGGCAGTCAGTCACTTATCGGTAGATACGTGCACCATTAAAGTTCTCGTTACTGTTTCCATGAAATTCTGTTTTAAAGATATGAACTTTAACACTCTCGTACAAGAAAACTAAGCTCCAAATACCTACTTTTTTTTGAAGATTTATATTAAGCATTCATAAAGGAAAAATTCTACCTCAAGCTTTTAAGGCATTTAAAGGACACCCTGTATTTCACATATCTCAGGTAGAAGAAGATATGGAAAATTACATCAAATGGAAGCTGGTGGGTAGCCAGAAAAAACTAAAATCACATGTATACCTCATATTTTTGTTTGCCAACGTGATCGAAAACGAGCCGCACCAAGAAGTTCCAAACAAGTTTCAACTAAACGTTCACATAAACAATATATATACGATATTTTAAGTGCAGCTTCTAGCAGCGGTAACAACGGGCACGACGTTGAGTTGAATGAATCTAATTCTAATAATGCGCAATATGTCCAGTTATTCAATTCCAGTGAACCAAGCACAAGCACCCCATCTCCAAAAAGATTTAGAACATCATGTTATACACAAACTGAAACTCCACCGCAGAAACCGTACTACCGTAGTAAAAAAATCCATTGTTGTCCATCAAGAACAAGTGTAGCGTTAGCGTGTACAGCAAAGTCAATATGTGTCGATGCTGCTACTTCTCCGTCAGCACCAGAAGTTGTAGGAGTTCCTTCAAAACTATTAATTTTTACAGACTCTGCCGATAGTGATAGTGATTCCAGCGAAGGGAAATACTTGAAAATTTATGACAGTGATACTCTTACAGATTTTTGTTTAAAATCGAATTGTTTGTCTGCCGAAACAGACGGAGAGGAGGCAATAGAATTACTACAACGATTAAAGAAACAGGCATTGGAAACAACGATGCAATTAA
This sequence comes from Limonius californicus, assembly GCA_014611495.1. Classification (NCBI taxonomy): domain Eukaryota; kingdom Metazoa; phylum Arthropoda; class Insecta; order Coleoptera; family Elateridae; genus Limonius; species Limonius californicus. The sequence continues at coordinate 18,351 of JABXWE010057155.1, read as the reverse complement.
TTCCATTAAAATGTCGCTTCTACTTAGGCCTTGGCAAAGATGCCTATTTTATCATTAATTGATTGCAAAAATACACACCTGCACCTATTGCTAATATTTTTATAACAAAAAAAATCCGAACGAATGTTACATTTGGAAGCCTCGCTGATGATTTTAACCAAGTAATCCAATTCGTCAAAGCCTTACTTGGTCAGAATACAAAAAGGCAAATACATTAAAGCATTTAATATCGTGCACTCCAAATGGTATTATAAATTTCATATTCACTGGCTTCGGGGGAAGAGCATCTGATACCATAATAGTTGAAAGTGGTTTTCTTGAAAAACTACCACCTGGAGCTGCTGTTAGGGCAGACCGAGGATTTAAACATATTGAGTATTTATTAATAGAAAGTAAATGTTCATTGATACGACCTAAACGATTAAAGAGGACCTACTAAATAAACAGATATAAAATAGTATCAATATAACTAATGAAATAATTACATTCAAACTGTACCTTTCTCCCAATGTCTTCCACTGTCTATAGTATTGAAAAAGACTGTTAATAATATAAGTGCAATTAAATCTTTTTAATAAAATTAAAACTTAAAAATATTGGAAAATTTCTTTCCACTTCTAATATAAAAGATATTTAAAAAAATCCAATTTATGTACGGGGGATAAGGGGCATCAAATGCATGTTTTGCTCCGGGCTGGATAAACTCTAACGTCGACCCTGCGTTTATAACACGGAAGTTATATCATTTTTTCTAAATTAAATTCGAAACTTCATAAACACAGGATATGAGCTTGTAGATTATGAGACAGTGTAAGTAGTAATTATAGTTTTTAACAAATTATGAAAATTTTTGGTGGCTCGTTCTTGGGTGTTCATCACCATCAACGCCGTCTGTAGGTTATGCGGTATACTGGTTGCATTCCAGTAATGGGTGTGTCATCGTTAGAGTAAATCTGGAAAAAGCAACGGCTTTTAATAAGTTGGGTGGATTCTTCTTTCCAAATATGTATGTAGTTCACGTCAGTTGTAGTGTAACATTATTAATATTTCATTTATTAGAAGGAGGTATATTAATTACTCAAAGTTTTCGATCCTACAACACTATGCTTTCCATTATTTTGCAATGTATAGTTTACCTACAGGGAATTTTTCTTTTTAGTATACATTGCATATGTATACTTTTAAAAAGAACGCGTCCATTACGCCTATTGTGTAGGCAACCACCTATACCGACAACTAAAAAAACAGGACCGAACGTCACCAGTTGTGAATTATTTGAGTATGAAGGTTATATTGGTGCAGTGTTTATATTAAATAAGTATTTCACCCTGTATATAGGACGCAAATTATGACTTATTTGTTAAATACAAAAATCGACAGGATGATGTTTCTGTAAGGTATGTGAACATTGTACTTCCTTTGTACAACAGAATTACACCAGCGGCAAGGTGGTGTAATGGTAATCATAGGTGCCTTCCAAGCAGTTGATCCGGGTTCGATTCCCGGCCATCGCAGACTTTTTATTTATTTATTATTTTTACTATTAATTATGATTTCTTCAACGTAGAATAAAATATTTAATTTCATTTCTTCGGTTAAAACGTGATTACTTTTAGTTCTTATTTTTTGGGAATTTATTACGCATCCCTCTAATTTAAATTTGCTAACAATTGTTTGTATGGTTCGAATACAAGGAATAGGTCTTTCTGGATATTTTAGTGAAAATAAGTCTCTCACGGTTCTTAAGCTGTTACCATTCTGATACCACATTAGAATTTCCACTTTTTCGTGTTTATTGTACACAGTTGCATAAAAAACTCAAGAAGACACTAAATAAAGACTAAATCTATTTTTTAACCTTAAATTAATTTAATTGTTTTGGTCACAGCATGGTTTAGTTGTCTGTATAGTTGGTTGCCTATATAATAGGCGTAATTGACGCGTTCTTTTTAAAAGTATACATAGGTAATGTATACTAAAAAGAAAAATTCCCTGTATATCCTTGAGAGATAATAAGTACGGTGTTGTAAACATAAACCTGTATGTTTACAGTCTTACAAATAGCATATGCATTTTTCTATGCCGTTCTATCTGTAAAATTCTGATCTTATATGGAAAAGATTCTTCCAAGTTACAATTTGTAATATATGGGTAAGCTGACAACTCGATGTTTGTTAAGTATCAGATTTAGATAATAGACATTAATTTTTAATACTAATTCCATATTAGAATGCTATTCTAACCTGGCTTTCACATTTACGTTTATAGTTTTTGCAATTACAAAATACATCTTACGGTTATGTAGGCATGAAGTGATTTGCGTTAAATTGATTTTCACAGTACGATAACTTTTAATGCATGGCTTTCTAGTACATATATTTTTAAATCTTACACATATGTACAGTGTGTATAAGTTCAAAGCATGTTTGAAAATAACTATTTTTTTAATATCAGCTTTACTATTTCCTCTTAAGCATCGATAATTAAGTTTATAAATACGTTCACAACAGGGCCCAAAGAATTCAAATCGTAATATTTGTGAAATATTTAGTATAACGAGTATTTAAAACACAAAATCAAGTAAGGACAGACGGCACATAATATAATGTATTCACATCAAAAAGTAAAACTACATCGTTGTTTATAATGAGCATAGTTTTTAAAGTTTTAGTAGCAAAGATTTCATTTAATAATCATTTCGTTAATAGAGCAATAATATTTTTAATGTCGTAGTTTGTGTACTGTGTGTTTTACTTTTTTTATAGAAGCAATCGAGAATTTTTCATAAACCGATCATAAAACGTCTACTTTCGTTTGAAGGAATATTTCTATTCCGGAGTGTAATAGCCAATTAAAATTTAGATAAACAGTGTTCTCGCACTAATCAGAAAACTACAACCATTTCACTAATTTTTTAAAGGAAATACTTGTTTGATAACTTTTCGGTTCTCAGAATGCTGTTGTTCGAGGAACACTTCTAGGAGTCCAGTACATGAGGAAGGACAAAGGTGGTAAAGGTGGAGTAATCATCAACACAAGTTCTATCCTAGGACTGGAACCTTCTAGTGGTTGTCCTATTTATACCGCCACCAAACATTTCGTCATAGGACTCAGTCGTTCCCTTGGAACACCTTATCACTACAATCGTACCGGTATCAAAATTATAACTATGTGTCCTGGAGTTACCAATACTAGGATGGCTGCTACATCTTCAAATAACGTACTCACAACTCTATCGCCGGATATGGGGGAAGAACTGACTAGACAATTTGCAGATCAACCCCCACAATCGTAAGATATTATAAAACTTTTTAGCTAAAGAAGTTTTAAGGCAGCTACGGTCAATTTATGAATAAATTGACCCCCAATTGCGCTATATTCTATTTGTATTTCTATAACAATGTTTATTTGATAATGATTAAAAATGGCATCTCTTTAGAGCCGAAAATGTTGGTCGTGGTATGATAACTCTGATCACGCAAGGAGGCAATGGAACTGTTTGGGTTTCTGAAGGTGATGAACCCGTCTACGAAGTTCAAATTCCAGACAGACTAACACTTCGCAAATCCTGAACCGCCAATGATTCAAGATATTAGATAACTGAACCTGATTTGAATATTCTTGCTCAATAAAGTAGCATATACGGTGATAACCTGTCTAATTATTTAAGTGCTTACCGAGACTAATTTCCGCTGAGAACATGCATCCCTCTCCAGGAGATCGTTCCTAATTATAAAGGATATGAAAACGTTTACTGTAGCAACTTCGTAGATTACAAAATGACAAATTGCTACTCCCTGAATTACAACTTCAGCTGTACTTTTCAATGGGAGTAGATATTTTTGAAAAAATGCTTAATAATAATCCAAATTTAAAATATGCGCTTCAAAATAAATTCAAACATTAGCTATGGTTTTCTAGCGAGCCGCTAAAAATTAGCGGAAGTTAAAAATAGAAGTCCACTTGGGTCAACGTACAGTTATATTTATGTTACTGTTTAGTGTTGTTGCACGATGCACTCACAACGGTATGACAGGTAGCTGGTCGAAAATCGGACCGCTCTGCGCATGATGTCATATGCGAGGCATGATGCGAGGTAAAACACGAGATCTCCATTCTCCATTATAGGCTATTGGCTTGCTGTAGCTGTTTAGTTAAGTTACATAATTACATTGCTTTATTAAAATGCCCAATTGTGCCGTATTTGGTTGTGGAAACCATAATAAGAAAACCAAGGGAACAGATATTAAATATTTTCGATTCCCAAAACAAGAGGATCTAGCAAATCAGTGGGTCAATGCGGGTTGTCGTGTAGATAAAATTAACATTAAAAATGGTAAGCAACTTAATTGAGTGCAATTTGCATTAGGACCTTATCGTAACCTGAATCCTTCTTATTTTCAATTTTAGCCAGCATTTGTTCACAACACTTTGAACAAAATTGTTTTAAAGTTCCTTTGAAGCAAAGATTGCTTAATTATATTCCCAAAAATGCAAGGCAGTTGAAAGCAGACGCACTTCCTACAGTAAATGTAGGCTAACCGAAAAAAGAATAAATAGTAGCCCTATTAGAAAAAAAAAGAGAATGTGATTCCGAAAGGTCAGATATCAAAACGAAGAAACCGGCAAGAAATCAGTGAATTATTGAAGTCATCTAATGTGGAGTCGTGCGTGGAAATCATAGGAGAAAATATTATAGAACCATCTTTTACTATGAGTGAGTCAGAAGCAAAGTCTACACTAAATCTCAATAGCTGGTATGTCTTTAATTTTGGATTTATTTATAAGCGATATAAAATTATTTTTTCCAGCACAAATGATAGTAGTTGTAAAGAATGTACAAAAATGAAGGAACAAATAGCAGCTTTAAAAGCTGAGAACACTGCATTATTAAAAAAAAATGAAGTATTAGAAAATAAACCGTCTACGGAGGCGCTCTTGTCAAATATTTTTACTCCAGGACAGATAAAGAAGCTTAGTAATCCCAATCAGAACATTCATTGGTCTCCAGATGATATCGCAGAAGCAATTTCTCTTCGTAGTGTGAGCCCTAAGGCATATCGGTACCTTCGAAATCTGAATTATCCGTTACCAGCTCTATCTACATTAAGGCGTTCTTGAAAAAAATTTTTTTACATAAGAGGAATGGGTGGTCCTAACGACCATCCCACACCCCTCGAGTTTAAATTTCGACTAAGATGGTTTATTCTAGGAAAAAACTCTTCTGCAGTTTTTACACAAAATCAAAATACTGAACAAAATCTTGAACCATGCTTAATTAAACCACTTTTATCGCCTAGTTCAGAAGTCAACTCTAATAATGACGATTCGATTTGTATTACACACAATTTTTTCAAATTTGAAAAATATTGCATCGTAGGAAACTTCTTGTGATGAAGAAAATGAAATAGTTTATTCATTTATTGGACCCGATTACCCTGTATCGAATATTTGCGAGTCGGATAATATTTCTAACGAAAATTTTGATTTATTAAATGATTTAGTATTCAAAGAAAATATTAATAATGAGGCACTTCGATATATAGCGGGGTATGCTGCCTATCGATTTAGGGATAAATACAATCTAGGAATTCCTAGAAGTTTCTTCGATCCCATAATGGAGCAAATTCCTGATTGGTTAAATTTTATATCAAGAGGAGGTCTCTTACAGCCAAATTCGGACTTGTTCGAATTAGCTAAAATTTTAGACTCTGAATTTGAAAAAATGCGTGGAAACAGTCTTTGTGGAGAAAAGCGTATTTTTAAAAATCATGCTGAAAAAACTATTTCAAAATTCGGTTCCACTTCAATTCCTTTTGAGGTAGTCCTATGTTTAAGTAGAACACGCACTTACATAAGATTAAGAGATTTAAACAGAAAAATCAGCTTTTCGAATTGTAAAAGACAATTAAGTCAAAAAATGAGCAAACTTAGCAACAAAAAATTATAATTAGGTATAGAAAAAGTTATTAGAAAAATTAATTCATAATCTTATTGTTTGTCGTATTTATTGTTGTTAGTGACAGTCTGTCCTGAATTGTGTAATAATTGTAAATATTTTTATTATTAATATGTATTCTAATAAACACAATATTGTGATGAACATTCTCCATTTGTTTCTTTTCTTGGCTAGTTTTCAGAAAAAAACTTATAAAGACAATTTACTGCAGCGCACCGTGCCTCGCACGTGACGTCACGCGTGTGAGAGAGAGACAACGCTAGATGTGCGCGTTGGCATACCGTTTGAGTGTATCGTGGTGTTGTAGCATTCGCAGTGGCAACAACATTTTATAGTTCCGAAGCTTTGATTTACAGTGCATGGTTTGGGAAAGTAAGTTATTTGGAAGATTAGTTGTTTACGGTTTGCGACTGAAAACATTAAACTGATAGTAAAATGTTTACATCTTCAATAACATAAAACTTAGTCACGCGCTCTTATACCACCATTTTACATTCAATTCTATATAGTAATTATGGCGGATGAAGTCGATGGAAAAGTTATTTTAATTACTGGTGGTGCAGATGGAATTGGTTTAAGCTACGTTAAGAAGCTGCTACAATATGGTGCAAATGTAAGTCAGTGTAATCTGCCAATCGATATCGTATTCTCATACTTTAGTTTGAGGGTATTATTTGCTGAAGGTCAATCTCATCCATACAGGGTATCAGCATAATTGATAAAGATGATGAAAAAGGAGAAAATGCCGCAAGAACTATCACTGAGGAATTTGGACCAAATAAGGCAATTTTCATAAAAGCCGATGTCACCAAACATGATGAATTAGATTGTACGCAATAGATTATTTAGAAACCAAAATGTTTCTGTCAAAAACATTTGTCATTAAATAAAAATTAATTGGGCATCATTAAACAGGTGCTGTGGTAAATGTTTAATTATATAAATCGTCCTGAGTAGTGTTTCCTGTACGTGAAACAATGCTGCTCTAGTTGTAACGTCCATGAAAGGTTAATTGCTAGTTAAAAGCAATTTGTTTAATAACGCCGCCCTCAGCTATTTATGTTAAGATTCAAATAAAGAAAGTCTGTGTATTTGAAGCATAATTTTCTAATTTCAGTTGCATTTAAGAAAACAATAGACACTTGGCATACCATTGATATAGTTATTAATAATGCGGGCATATGCAATGATGCAAACTGGGAACTCGAAATTGCAGTTAATTGCGTAAGTATATTGCTATAATAATCTTACCCTTATACTATAATGCCATTCTTGCCATAATTTAATGATTTTATATTCACACGTTATAGTCTAATATTTTTCCATCGCTCTTTATAATTTATTATTAGGAAATATCTTGAAAATTGATTATTATTTGTTAATTGTTTGTTGTCTTACTTCGTTGAAATTCATACTTATATTTTAATAATAATAATAATAGACAATCAGCAGGTATTTATTTGTATTTTTGCTTTACACGTATTGCGACATGCAAAATGTCATTTTCAAAAGTATGTAATGAAGTAAACACTTGTATCTAAGGTAACAGCACACTGGATGTTGATTTCGAACTTGGTCAGGTCTTTTATTCCAAAACCTCCAATAGCGGGGAATTAATGAGCTCAATTTGCTCGTTCATTAAATGTGTGTTTGTGAACTTGAAAGGCCTCAAGTATATCCAATTTACATTTATCATCACAGAAATGTAAACATGTTTTTATATTATTTGATGTCAGTGCATGATTGTGTTCTAATAAGTTTTTAGCATAGTTAGATTTTTGGGTGTTTGTATTTGTATGACCGTATGTGTTCTTTGTATCTGGTATCAAAATTTCTAATTGTTCGACCTATGTGTACATAATTACAGTGCGAATAGTTTAATTTGTAAATACCTGATTATAACAAATCGTTTGTTCTATCTTTTGCGTTGAATAAGGTGTTGAAAGTGTTTTCTGCTGTTTTATAAATTACTTTAAATGTACTTGTTTCGATTATAATTTTAACAATTTTTCCGATATATCACCAAAATAAGGAATTGAAATAAATTTAACATTTTCAGAGTAGTCTTTTGAATGTATTCTTTGAATTGCTGATTTATAATCTTTCTTTTTGATTAGTGTGTCTATCAGCTTTATGTTGTATCCATAACCGTGTGTTATTTTTTTAATAATCGAAATCTCTTTGGTGTAGTCACTGTTAGTTAGGGGAACTGTTAGAGCTCTATGTATCAATGACCTATAGGCTGCTAATTTATGTGTTTTATGGTGACATGAGTGCTGTGGTATTGTGATATCTGTTTGTCTAGGTTTTCTATAAATAGAGTATTCGGTTTGTTTTTGGAATTCATTTTTATGTTTAAGTCTAAATAATTAGTACATCTGTTCTGTCCTGTTTCTAATGTACAGTATATGTTTGAGTGTAGAATATTAATAAACTAATAAATTTAAAACATCAGCAGCTAAACATTTCTACTTTTGTATACTTCTATAGATTTTATGTTAAAAATAGATTACAAGAAAGGTTTTCCAAATAAGAATTCTACATTCGTTACAGAACCATTTCGAAGATTTTTTTATAAGCGTATCATTTTTATTACAGAATTCACTAGTTTATGGAACACTTCTGGGATTACAATATATGGGAAAAGATAAGGGTGGTAAAGGTGGAGTGATCATTAACACCAGTTCGAATCTAGGGCTTGAGCCTCTTGCTAGCTGCCCAATTTATGTAGGCACTAAACACTTTATTATAGGATTCAGTCGTTCCCTAGGAACTCCTTACCACTATAATCGCACTGGTGTTAAAATTCTGACCATTTGCCCTGGTGCTACGAATACTGCGTTGGTAGCGAATGCCTCGCAGTTTGCTTTCACAGCCCTTTCGCCAGATATGGGGCAACTGTTAGTTAAGGAATTTTCGGTGTCTCCATGCCAACCGTAAGAACTCATATTAATTAATTATGAATTTACGAATCCACATATTTTTCTAATTTTAATTTAAGAAACTACACTATGTATTTTTTGCAGTGTTGAAAATGTAGCCGAGGGTTTAATAACACTTATTACCAATGGAGAAAATGGAAGTGTATGGCTTGTTGAAGGAAATCAACCCATTTACGAAATTATTATTCCCGATAGAAGCAAATTGCAGAAATCATAAAATGTGACATATCTGTTCAAGTATCTTATTAAATAAAATAGTTTTCAGTTAAAATTGTTTTAGCTGTATTTCGTTTGTTTATAATTACTTTTACAACAACAGTTTTACCTGCTGGTAATTGCGGACTACATTTTACAGTTGTAGGCTTATGCTCGTTTATCATGAACACGGACTAAACTGAAGAAGACTTTAAAAAAAGAAATATACCCCATTCACGATATTTTGGTGTCTCGGTTGGCTTTAATTTACATTAGTGGATTGTTCATTCAAAAGAAATTTTCTGATATCGAAACTTACTGATAGGCTCATTGCAAGATGTGTTAGTGTTTAACATTTTTAATTGTTATTATTTTGTAAAATTATTTACAATTAATATTGGCCGTTCTGTTAGATATTATGGCCTTATTTAAAACAGTATAATTCACATTGTCCAAACCCATGTATCGCGAATGGGCACTTAACCTGTTGGATAGTAAAGAAATACATATTTGAAGGGCGCTATGTCAGTGATATCCATGTGACGTCAAGCATAAAGAGTAAATCTCAAGATAATTCTGTAACAAACTGGCAAGAGGCAAGTGCGCTATCCACTAGACCGCCGAGGCCGACTGTCACTTGATTAAACTGGATTTCTTCACAAACCCCTTGAACTAACAGTAGTCAAATGTTCCATTTGATAGAAACTTGTTTTAAAAGTTCGTCCATGTTCGTAAACACATAGACAAAAATTTAAAGTTTGAAATAGTACTAGGATGTAATGTAGTCCAACAAGTGATAAAATGCAGATAATTATCAAGCTTCTAATTTTTTTATTTCTACATTTTCAAACATTATCTATCTTTCGAATTTTAAAATTTTATTTTCTCAATTTTATTATATACGTCGTATACTTCCCATTTCAGCAAAATGGGAACATTAATCTGCACAGTATCATGAACAGATAAATGAACTTGTTCACCTCAAATACCGAAATAGAATGTATCTAAATTAATAATCCTGATATATAGTTTTTGAATATATATTACACAAATACACGTAAAGATACGTGCAAAATCAGAGTTCATATTTTATCTAGAATTATTTCATATTTTAACATATCTACTTAATATAAAGTTCGCAGAAACCTTTATGTAGTATCAGATGTTCGTTTATTTCTTCGATGCAATCCACTTTGATAAACCATGTTATACGACTTGAAGGGTAAAATTGTTTTAGTCACCGGAAGCGCTAACGGTATTGGGTTTAGCTGTGTCCAAGAACTTCTTAAAAATGGAGCGCAAGTTAGTAACTACCAGAACTTTTTACCAGTATCAAATAATGTATAATTAATTTCCTATTTAATGCAAAACCTACTACAACTACATGAATCAAACCAATTTCAATAGGGCGTCACTATGGCAGACATCGATGACGTAGAAGGGAAAATGGCATTAGCTAGTGTTACTGCAGAGTTTGGACCCAAGAAAGCGATTTTTGTTAAAACTAACGTTACTGATCCTAATGAATTAGATGATAACAATAAAGTTCATGAGTACCATTATTTTGCAATGTATAGTTTACCTATATCCTTGAGAGATAATAAGTACGGTGTCGTAATATATAAAACTGTACGTTTACAGTCTTACAGATAGCATATGCACTTTTCTATTCTGTTCTATCTGTAAAAGTCTTATCTTATACAGGAAAGATCCTTCCAGTACGATTACATGTAAGCATATGCTCTTATTACTAATATTAGTAAAGTTTACAGCGCTGTATAGAATTCCTATTTCTATTTCTTCTTCTTTAGTTGGGTTATCGATCTGTTTGTTTTTGGCTAGCCTGGTTCCTGTGACCTTTTCAGCTTAAGACATAAGTAATCGATGTATTTTGTTTTAACATCATAAATACTTTGCAAGGGAACTTCCAATTTCTAACATCTCGGTAAGCTGATAACTCGATGTTTGTTAAGTCTAGACGGGCAGATTTAGCTAATAAACTTATTAATTTCTAATACTAATTCCATATTGGAATGCCATTTTAACGTGGCTTTCACATTTATATTATGAATTTTGCAATTATAAAATACATCTTACGTTTGTGTACGTATGAAGTGGTTTGGGTTAAATTGATTTTCATAGTAGGATTACTTTTAATGCATGCACTTCTAGTACTTATATTTTTAAAGCTTACACATGTGTACATTGTCTATAAGTACAAAGCATGTTTGAACATAACTATTTTTTTTTGAAAATCAGCTTTACTATTTCCTCATAAGCATCGAAAATTAAGTTCGTAAATACGTTCACTTCAGCGCCCAAAGAATTCAAATCGTAGTATTTGTGAAATATTTAGTTCCATGAGTATTTAACACACAAAAGCAACTAAGGACAGTCGACACATTAAAAAAAAATACAATTTAATACGTGTGTGTGTATATATGAATACGTATGTATGTTATTAAGTAGCTACTGGCTATTCTAAGTCTATATTCACATCATGGTTGCTTATAATGAGCATAGTTTTTAAAGTTTTAATACTGGAATTTTTGTTTCTAATTTCTTGTATAATACTATGAACGGACATAACGAGCATAAAGATATTGTTATATCCGAGTTAGACGGTATTGCAAAAATGAGAAGAACTGATTTCATTCAGCTAGCTGCCCGTGTTCATTAACTTTTCCTAAATATATTTTTTCAATAATTTTGGTTAATATATGTTTGTTTAAATATAACACGTATAAAGTTTTTACATTAAAGTTTAAATGATCATTTCGTTAATACAGCAATATTATTTGTAATGCCGTAGATATTATACTGTGTGTTTTACTTTTTTTTTATAGAAGAAATCGCGAATTTTTCATAATCCGATCATAAAACGTCTACTTTCGTTTGAAGCAATATTTCTATTCCGGCGTGTAATAGCAAAATAAAGAGACGTCCCTGAAATGTAGATAAACAGTGTTCTCGCACTAATCAGAAAACAACAACCATTTCCCCAATTTTTAAAGGAAATACCTGTTTGATAACTTTTCGGGTCTCAGAATGCTGTTGTTCGAGGAACACTTCTAGGAGTCCAGTACATGAGAAAGGATAAAGTTGGTAAAGGTGGAGTAATCTTCAACTGGAACTGGAACCTTCTAGTGGTTGTCCTATTTATACCGCCACCAAACATTTCGTCATAGGACTCAGTCGCTCCCTTGAACACCTTATCACTACAGTCGTACCAGTATCAAAATTGTAACTATGTGTCCTGGAGTTACCAATACTAGGATGGCTGCTATATCTTCAAATAACGTACTCACAACTCTATCGCCGGATATGGGGGAAGAACTGACTAGACAATTGGCAGATCAACCCCCACAATCGTAAGATACTATAAAACCTTTTAGCTAAACAAGTTTTAAAGCAGCAATGGTAAATTTAGGAATAAATTGACCAGCAATTGCCCTATATTCTATTTGTATTTTTATCTTCTTCTTTTTCTTCTCGTTTTCTCCTTATGCCCCTTCGGAGCGTCGGAGGTGTTACTTCTTAATCTTCATTTATCCATTTCTTCCAGTTCTTCCGGTTTGCGGCCATCTTCTTCATTTGCTGTAGCGTCTTCCTTCTCTCTCTCCCTAACTCCTCTATCTGTCCCAACCATGTTTTCCTCGGCCTTCCCTTTCTTCTTTTCCGTTGTCTTTTCGCCTCCATAACTCGTTTTACCAGCCTGGTCTGCTTCATTCTAATTATGTGCCCGTACCAGTTTAGTTTCCTCTTTTTGATTTTTACCTCTATCGATTTCTGCTGCATTAATTGTGATCTCATGCTTTTTGTTTGTTACCCATGCTTCGCTGCGGTATAGTATCGTACGTATGGTGATTGAGTTGTAAACTTGAAGCTTAGTCTTTTGGCCTTTTTCTCCCATATTCTATTTGTATTTTTATAACAATGTTTATTTGATAATGATGAAAAATGGCATCTCTTTAGAGTCGAAAATGTTGGTCGTGGTATGATAACTCTGATCACGCAAGGAGGCAATGGAACTGTTTGGGTTTCTGAAGGTAATGAACCCGTCTACGAAGTTCAAATTCCAGACAGGATAACACTTCGCAAATCCTGAACCGCCAATGATTCAAGGTACTAGATAACCGAACCTGATTTGAATATTTTGCTGAATAAAGTATCATATACGGTGGTAACGTGTCCAATTATTTAAGTGCTTACCGTGACTAATTTCCGCTGAGAACATGCATCCCTCTCCAGGAGATCGTTCCTAATTATAAAGAGTATAAAAACGTTAACTCTAGCACCTTCGTAGACTGCAAAATGACAATTTGCTAGTCCCTGAATCACAACTTCAGGTATACTTTTCAATAGGAGTAGATATTTTTTAAATAACGCTTAATAATAATCCAAATTTTGTAAAAAGTGCCTCAAAATAAATTCAAACAATAGCAATGGTTTTCTAGCAAGGCGCTCAAAATTAGTGGAAATTAAAAATAGAAGTCCACTTGGGTCAACGTAAAGTTATATTTATTTTACTGTTTAGTGTTGTAGCATTCGCAGTGGCAACAACATTTTATAGTTCGGAAGCTTTGATTTACAGTGCGTGGTTTGGGAAAGTAAAAGTTATTACGAACATTAGTTGTTTACGGTTTACGACTGGAAACATTAAACTGCTAGTAAAACGTTTACATGAATCTTCGCTAATTTAACTTACGTGGAATTTTTAACCATAGCAGGTAGTGTGTAGCTTTAGTAGCAGGAACTGAATCTACAGAAAGTATCCAGTTATTAACTAAGGATTAAATTAATTTATATGGTTGGATAAATGAATACAATATGAAATTGGATGGGGAAATAGAAAATTTTTAAATTCTAAATCTTTAATTTTTATATACATAAATGTAAAGCATAGTAAGTTACAAATTTAAAAAATATAGCGATTTCTTTAATTCTTTAATGATAATGAAAAAGAAATTGGCAGGTCTAAGTTAAACCATTAAACAGTTTACTTTTTGTTAACCAATACTGTTCTGTGAAATTAGTTTTAGTAGCTTTAAAATTCGTTTACGGACAGCTCTTAATTTGTTGTGCTCCACGCGTATTTGTCTATTCTTGTTTTTATGTTTCCCTAAGCCAGAAAATTCAACAATCTATTTATGTTCCTGTGAACAATATTGGGGGACACTCACCTATTATTATATAATTAAGAATTCTGAATGGTAGGGATTATTACTACTGTTGTTCGCTAAGACTAGCAGTTAATCACTGAACAGATCAGTTTGATAACTGCAATTTCGTTTACAGTGTTGAGTTACTTCGACCATGGCTTATTATATTAAAGATAAAGTTGCGATAGTTACCGGTGGTGCTTCTGGTATCGGATTAAGCTGCGTTAAGGAGCTCTTACGCACGGGGCTTAAAGTAAGTACCTTCAATATAAGCAAAGGTTAAACATGAGGAAGTAACAGTTTTAATGTTCTAAACCGTATTATGCTTGATAAATATCTTATACATTTTCATTCAGCAAAAATACATATTTAAAGTACCTTATTTATCATAGTGCCACTGAAAAATATAAATTTTGTAGGCTGTCACCATTGCTGATGCCAATGAAGCAAAAGGCCAAGAAGCTGTCAAAGAAATAACGAATGAGTTTGGAGACAATAAAGTAATTTTTATTAAAAGCGATGTCACAAAAGCTGACGAATTCGAAGGTAATGTTGTTAAGTATTCTTTCATTTTTAAATGTCAAAAATGCCTTATGAGGCAGGTACCGTACATCAATGCCTAACCGCACTTTACCAAACGTGTTTAATTAAAATGGGGAAACATATTAAATCTTAAACGACAAAGGCAATGGTTTAAAATTGCTAAAGATAATGCAGCAACAAATGACAGACCTGTGCAAGTGGAAGGACACTAAACTTCACTATTAGGCCTGTATGGCACGGCAAGGAATTTTGTACAAAATTTATTCGCAAATGTTGTACAAAATTCTGGTAAACACGTATAACGTGGAACAGAATTTTGTACAAAATTTTATAAAAAATTCTGTCTGTGAACGTGCGCAAATAGGTAAAATTACGTGACATCTATGAGAAAACTGTCAAAATAATCATATGACTGTCGATAACGAGTATTCTATCAACATTTCATAAAATTGCAGGAACAGAGAACGCGAGCGACATAAGAGAAAGTGCGCGGAGTGGCGGTATAGCGGGGTAAACACGTGTATATACTTCTCTGCCCCCTGTGGTCGTTGATAAACACTAAAAATTGCTCGTTTGCGCATCGATGCGACGCCGACTTTGAACACTATTCTGAAGTTTTTAGAACATGAATCTACAAAATTGTATACAAAGTTTTGACCAAACTTTTGCCATATGACACGACACAGAATTTCATAAAAACACTTTATACAAAATTCTGAACAAACTTAATATATCCATCTTTCACAGACATTGTAAGGTTTAAATAAAATTCAAAATTTCGCCATAATTCAGTATATCTCAGTATATTGAAAATTATTTTATCGTTACTTTAAAATAAATTTTTTCTTGTGTTTCTGTTTTCCATTTAATACAGGGTTGCTATTAAGTTTGTACACGGAAGGTCTTCTCGGTTTGCGTTAAAAGGACATGAAAGTTTTAAGTAGACATAAAACAAATAAATCAAAACCTACACATACACATTAATGCATGAAAGGTAACATAAGGAATATTTAATATCGAAATTAATTACAAATTTTAGCACGATTTCTTGAATCGTCTAAATTGTAGTTACATTTGCACAAACTACACTATTTATATTATCCCGTTAATAAATCAAAAGCAGGAAATCAGCTGATATAGCCGCCCTTCTGCGAATACACTATAAAGGGAAATTGTTATTTCTGCTACTGCATGCTTAACATTGATTGTGTTGTGTGGCACACCGTTTTGTTGAAACTTAAAGTTTTCAATAACTAACTTTAAAAGAGGACACTTTATATCCTTTGAAGTTACGCTACAATATACAGAGAGAAATAATCTAGTGAACAGATCCACACAACCAATTCGAATGACAAGAGAAAACTCTGCTGTTGAAAAGTAAAAAAAAAAATTAAATCTACCCCACAATATTGACTACTATTATTATTTTCTGAAACTTGACACAACTTTTTTTACTAACCTTTTGGCATCAAAGTTATATTGCATATAATACATAATAAGTTTAAAGCTGTTCTTCTAAATGCCTATATTATATCATAATTTATTTATGTATATTTTCAGACGTGCCTGTATAAGTATTATGATTATATCTGTAGATTTTTGTCTTACATTGAGTGCCAATGAATTTTATATAACAATTATTCTAATTTTAGGGGTATTCAAAAAAACCATAGAAACTTGGAACAGCATCGACCTTGTGGTTAATAATGCGGGTGTCATGAATGACGGCCAATGGGAGCTTGAAATCGCAATCAACTGCGTAAGTAACGATTTAATCAGCCCTGTAAATTCCATCCAGTTAATTAGATTGCAAATTGCATACAAATTACATATCAATCGGCAATTTGATATGTTGCAGACCGCCGTAGTGCGTGGCACTTTCCTTGGTATGCAATACATGGGAAAAGATAAGGGTGGAAAAGGTGGCGTCATCATCAACATCGCTTCCATTTTGGGCCTACAACCACTTCCTAGTTGCCCGGTGCACGTAGCCACCAAACATTTTGTTATAGGGTTCAACAGGTCTTTGGGAATGCCTTACCACTACAGCAGGACTGCTGTTAAGGTCCTTACCATCTGCCCTGGTATTACAAACACTCCACATTTGAAGGAAGCTAGTCAAAATGCCATTAACAGTCTTGCGCCTGACATTGGAGATTTGTTAGCTAAGGAACTGCAGGAGCTTCCTTCACAGCCGTAAGGATTGCTATACTAGTTTTTAATTAGGATTCCCGGTTTTACATAGGCAACCCATATAATACTTCGACTATTTTTATGTTTATAAAAATTATTCGATCTAGCACGTATTTAAAAATATAAATACTTAAAGAAGCCCTTTGGCGCCACAACACTTCTTCAGGTGTTGTCAGCTTCAGTAGGAACTTGCGACTACCTACGGTAAAAAAGACAATTCTACTGTAATCTTGGTTGCGTATGTAAAAACTGGATTCGTATTTGAAAACTTATTTGTTTAGTAGAAACAATCTACAATATTAGATTTTACAAAATATATTATTTTTAGGCCTGATACTGTAGCTCGAGCGCTAGTGACAGTTATTGGGAAGGGAGACAATGGTAGTGTGTGGGTAATTGAAGGCAATAAACCAATTTATGAAATCGTAAGAACTTTCAAATTATCTTAGGTTACCATTATAAGTTCGTTATTCCCAAATTAAAAATGTATTCTATAATTAAATGTAAATACAAATTGTGTAAATATAAATTATTAAGTTGGCAGTAGGCTGATATTAAAACTAACCTTCCCTTGAATTTGTTATGGTAAAATAGTAGTCAATTATTGTAAGAGAATAATCAATTACCTTGAACCAATAAATTAGCAAGAAATTATTATAAAAGATCAAAGGAAACTGGGCAAACCCCTGGGCTACGCTCAACGCTTTGTACTACTTCTTTGATGCAGTGATAAAAAAGTTGTATGTCCAACATTTATTTAAATATATAAGAAATCAGCGATTATGAAATAATCACTCAACTTAACTTGTATAATTACTAGGTAATTATTTAAATGTTTATTGGTTTGGAAAAAATTCCGACCCAGTAAGAACGACATCAGCTCATGTGGTTCAGCGCAAATTTTGTCCAAGGTGAACGTTCTGGTAATAGGTGTAGCTGTAAATAGCGTTCCAATGGTGCAATTAAACATTGCAATTTGCAATTTTCATGTGTAGGTATCGAAAGAAACCTGTAAGCGGCACAGAGAAAATGTACAAGTATGGGCATTATGTAATGAATTTGTGTAACTTAATATAGAATGTACAAATATTGTATAGTTTGAAGTGGTTGCACCTCTATTATTTCGAAAAGCATGCAAGATAATTGCAGTATAAAACAATGGAAATAACTGTGAATTTAATGTAAATCACCTTTGGCTACTCTATTCGTTCTGGAATTCACTACAACTGGCAATTGTTTTAGTGCGTAATATTTTAGAATTATTCACTAAGATGATAAAAAATACCAAACATATTAGAGAAACGTAATCTTTTTAATAACTATATATATATATATATATATATATATATATATATAT
>JABXWE010057153.1:0-10391 GCA_014611495.1 Limonius californicus | reverse complement strand
CCCAGGCTTATACCCCTTAAATTTAGGAAACGCCATCCTCAAAGAAAGTGAATGGACGCTTATTAGAATAGTAGATTATGCCCCTATTATTATAAACTATGATATTCTTAAAGATAATTTAATAAAAACTATTAGTATTTTAGAAAATCAATATTTCCCCTTAGAACATAGATCGTTTAAAATATTAGAAGATATAACTGTTAACCATAATAACATACTTTTAATCATAAAACAATATATCGAAAAAGCCGACAAACTTATCGACCAATTATTTCCAGAAATTAAACATAAAATTAATAAACGCGGAGCTATTAATGCTTTAGGATCCATTTTTAAAATTTTAACCGGAAATTTAGACGCAAACGACGGAGAAAGATACGAGAATATGATATCTAAATTGCAAAAATCCAGTGAAGTCCAAAATAACATTCTGATAGAACAAGCCCAAATTTTAAATGATACAATTTCCGAAATTCAAGATTTAGCTAAAAATCAAAACTTATTGAATAATAATATTAACAAGATTATTTTAGAAAACAAAGAAATAAAACAACAGGTAGCCTCATACTCAATAAAAATGATTTTAATAGAAGCAGTTGAATCTTTACAGATATTCATTACAGAATTAGAAAATGCCTTAACTTTCGCACAAAATCAGCAGATGCATATGTCACTAATCGACAACAATGAACTAATCCAAAATTTAAACCGAATTTCCAACTCAATCTCAATGATATTTCTGAAAAATCATTAACCATTCCATATCCAGCACACCTTGAATATTTACACCTTTACGAGACAATAATTACGACCAAAATTTACCAAACTAATAATAAAATAACCTTCATATTTGAAATACCCCTAATCTCCAAAAATAATCAGTATCAAATGATCCAATTAATACCATTCCCAATATTAATTGAAAACCAACAATTCAGAATGATAATACCGACCTATGAAACCTTTTTATTTACTATTAAAAACAGTATACCCATTGACTTGGATCATTGTAAATTAATATCCTTGGAAACCTATTTTTGTCAACAAACTAACCATTTCGAAATTCAAAATAATAAACTTTGTGAAACCCAATTACTTTCTTTTAGTAATAATCAGACCTGTAAACCCTATGTATTTGAATTAACGAATATTAAAATATCACAAATCAATCCAGCAACTTGGTTAATCAGCACTCCTTCAAAAACGATACTTGATATTAAATGTAGTAATAAAAATTATAGAAAAGAATTACATGGCTCTAAATTAATGCATTTAACACCTGATTGCTCAGCACTAATCAATCACGAACACGTGTTATTTTCGGCAAAGACAACATCTACTAAAACAATTGATTTAAAAATACCAAATATTGATAGACTGCCTACGTCCACATTAAATAATGTTAACATTTCAAAATTAGATTTAACGCCTATTGATACACAGAAACTGGTCAAAAATCAAATAAAACTTTCTGACCAAACTAATTACTTAAAAAATATTGATAACCCATATGTTAATCACTTTAGTATTATCTCTATAATTATATTCGTTATCTTTGTATTATTAATATTAAGTTTTATATTGTACACTTATGTAAGACGTAACTTCTTAAAGGAAAAAATTGCCAATTACCTATTTCCTAAAATTGCTGATGCTCCAATAGAGTTGATGCAATCCAAACTTCAAGGCCCTTAAGACCGTTGAAGACTCTTGGTGGGGAGGAGTTACGTTACCCTACACTATCTTATCATGTACGCCCACGGACGCTGCGTCCGCGAGACTTTCTTATCTATTCATGTGCTTGCTTAATAATCATAATTTACTTTAAATGTAAAATGCGATTCTAGAATTAGTCCGTAAGTAGATTCCAATGTGTAAACTACATTGTAAAATAAAAAGTTAAATAAATTTTTTTTATTTGTTTCAAACCTACGCATTGAAACTTGCTTTAAAGATATTCTTATAAGTTTCTTGCTTTCGGGTTATGATTAGGGGAAATACTATTATATCTTCCCATACAACGCAAGTTTAGTTGTTACACAAGTAAGATTATTGATTGAACTGGTTTACTCTAAGTTATAAGATTATATAACTTCTAAAAGTGAATGCTGCAACCATTCGAATCCTGATAATCAGCAACTACGTGTAAAACAAAGATTTTGCTTTCATTATTCATTTCACTTTCAAAATATAATAGAGATACTTACTTTTATCTAGAAAATGTCTAGCATATTAAACAAGTATTTAAGTATCTGCAAAAAATCCGTTAATTTTGTGCTTTATTAACAGTAACGTCATGCTACGTTTATACGTTGCGCAACAGATTGGTTGGGTTAATACAACTCGAACAACCACTTTCGTTTTCAAGTCGGACTACTCTTGCTTTTAGATTAGTATTGCCGAGGAAGGTTCTCTCTCGGTTCGGAGGCCAATTGAACTACTTTTTATATTTGTCTTTTTAGTTTCGCATCATCACAAAAGTTTCATGTTTCTAATGAACGCCAGTACGAATCTAATCTAATCCAAACGAATGTCTCGATTCTAATGAAATTTAAATATAAAAATTAGTATCTAAAATTCCAAAAACAAATATGTCCAATGTACCTGTTTCTGTGTAACGACTCTATAAAACTAGAAAATTTCACCATACTAATTACACTTGCAGTGTAGTTTATACTTAAACTACTTAGAGTAGTAGTACCATGCTAATTAACAGACTTGAACAAGCTGACTGATAATCTTCCAATATTACTACTAAAATATCTATGTGCCATACAATTCCTTAACAGTTTTGAAACATTTAAAATATAGATAATTTTAAAGTATGGGAAAGTGCTTCGCCTATGTTTAAACTCCTTTCTACACCTACATTCTGAAATTAAAAACCCAAGGAACATGGAAAATGTTAATTAGGTAGTATTTGAAATAACAGTGACAAGGTCAAACATTCTTTTTCCTGTTACTTCATGTACTTTTAATATGTTTCAACGCGATCAACTGATAAAGTTTATGCGTTCTAATAGGTTTTGTTTTCCTTTTAATAACCATTTTTTAAAGCATGACCTACAAAAGTATTACAATTTCATAGGAAATAGAAGTTACATTTGAATTCCAATCAGTTATTCCTGTTTTCACAACACACATGATGCTTTCAGATAGTTTGGAAGTCGTAATTTGATATGTTTACCTAGTTTAATTATGATTGTTAATCTTCTTTTCCTACTTTCAAATGTATTATATAGTAATAATTAGTTGCTGCCATTCAGTTACAGTTATAGCAAACATAAATCACCTGGCTAAAGTATTTCTACCCTGATTGGATTCTTCTCAGAATACCCCCTTGTTTGGTTAGTTAGATAAAAGTGCTTAGCCGTAAATATTATTAAAATAACATTCGCAATGTTGATGAAATCGAATGATTGTGGATGTTACCTACCTAAAACAGTTACGTAAACTATTAAAAAAGGAAAACCAGTGAAATTGGATTGGC
This sequence comes from Limonius californicus, assembly GCA_014611495.1. NCBI lineage: Eukaryota > Metazoa > Arthropoda > Insecta > Coleoptera > Elateridae > Limonius > Limonius californicus. The sequence continues at coordinate 6,901 of JABXWE010057153.1, read as the reverse complement.
CTATTTTCTATATTTGTGAGCTTCAAACGAACTATTCATCATCGAAATGTAACAGCAACGTGAATTCCACATACCTGTATTAATACCTTAGATGTCTATTTTACCAAATCTGCACTTTCTACCAAAAATACGTCAGAAATGTGTACTTTACATAACTTGTTGCCACACATAGGCTGCTAAATTCCAGAATTACAAAGCCAATTTCCCGTGGAAAATTGACTGCTGCAAAAGATGAACCCAAATGCGTAGGGTTGCTTATCGGTGCACAAAATCAGCATCTTCAATGTTTCAGTAATATTTCACTACCGATGTTTTATATATATATACATATATATGTATATATATATATATATATATATATATATTTTATTTTTAGATAATAAATAACCCTTCATGCTCTATGCGGGAAACAGCAACCACAACGAATGTACTTCACACATTCGTGTGAAAATTCTTAAAGAAAGACAAATGATGGCTATTTAAAATTCATGTTTCCTATCACAGTAGCGAAAATACTCACAGAATTCAGTTTTGTAAGTGGTTTGAAAATACATTCCAGGAAAATCATGTTCTTCCTAAATAAAGTAATTTGGGCGGATGAATGTCGATTCACGAGTAATAGTTCTGTTAAACAGCATAACGAAGTTTATTAGTTTTGCTCCCTCCCACGCTAGTTCAGAGTTCGATGCGATCCGGATAGATTTGGTATAAACTTTTGAGTTGGAATATGTAGGAACAGAATTTCCAGTGCATTTTTTAATGAAAATTGCCCGATCACCGCTACAGACATTTTTTGAACACAAAATGTTTTTTATGAATATTCATTTAATCTAAAATGATGTGAGGGGCTATGTGGGGAGTGGTCTACAAAATTTGTCGTTTTAAGAACGACTTTATAAAAAACTGTAAAAAATATGGGTTAATTTGCATGTAAACCATTAATCAGAAGTGTCCGTAGGGTTACACTGTTGAAGTTGACTCTTAGGGAAATTGTTTTCCGATTCGAAAATACGTTTCAATTTAATGATTTCCCAAGGTTAGTTCCAATAACATGGTGAATAAGCGAAAATAAAGTATTAAGTAAATTACAGGTATTAATTAATCTCGTTCGAAGCAGTCTTCTTGGCTTATCACATATCTGTTCAAACTCTGGGATCGACTCGCAACGTATTTCTTGGATTCTTTCTAATGTTAATTTCACTTTTGGCAAGACGGGCCAGTTGCAGCGAACGAGATCGGGGAAATAGGGCGGATGTGGGCACATAGACTTCTGTCAGCCACAAACTGACGAATGAGATAGGAAATGTAGAACGAATTTTGCGCTCCCTCGGTTCATGTTTAAAAGCTTTATTAAAATTGGTTGAACTGAGTCAAACGAGATATTCAACACATCAGCGAATTATCAAACTGTTGTTAAAACGAGTTATTCAATTTCCTTTTGAAATGTGGTATTGTCGAAATCAAGTAGAAAGCTGGTCTTTATTCAAACCATGTGTACAGAAGTTTTATGGCAAACAGTCTTATCTCTATAAATGTATCCTTAACTTTTGTTCAGTTTGAAACTAATCGAATGTTCACTCTTTTATTCACGGTGCTTTTTTACGACACGTTACGGAAACACTGCTTCACAAAAAGTGTACTAACCAATGAGAACGTAGAGCGATCAAGAAGACATTTCTGAAGCAGCTAAAGAAATATTACACTAACACGTTCCACCTTAAAGGTTTTTAATTTTTGACTGACTGACACGATGTACATTCATTCGCCATATTATTTGATCACACCTCATATGCACTTTTTATTGCGCGTATAATAAGTAACATCCTATGTAGAAAAAAATGTTTATTTCAAATGCGTAATTTTCTAAAAACAATGTGAAGATGCGAATATGGTTGAATTCAAAAAATTGATATTTCAACATGAAAGAATCAAGGACGATGTCCATAAATAAAAACAGAAGTTGATGATCATTCAAGATAACAAAACATCAGTCGTCAAAGTTGCCGTCATTGGAAAATGTATACAAAATTTCCTGAATAATATTCTATCCTGTTTTCATATAATAAATAAGATCCCCCACGTAGAAAAAATTATTATACGTACTGTACCTACCCTGTAAAGTCAAACTATATTTTCCTAATTTTATGTATAACTGAAAAACAATAAAATTATAGTACATCTAAAAACATGTATTTTTATTAAACTATGCCAAATTTAAATCCAGTCTCTTCTTTTATAAATATGGAAATCACCATGTCGAGAAACTTATTGGAAACACCCTTCACAAATCCTATAAAGTCAATCTGTATTTTCACAATTTTATTCGTAGCTGGAAAGTATACAAGCAACTATGCTAAATTAAATTTAAATTTTTGTATAATAAGCGAAATTACCATGTCAGGAAACTTATTGGAAACATCCTGTACGGAACCTAGAATGTCAAATTATATTTTCGCAACTTTATATTTAACTAGAAATTTTTCTATGTGAGTACTACATCTAAAAGCAACTAAATGCATTATATTTAAACAAAGTGTATTTTCCTAGAAGAATCGATTGTCTTTAAATAAACTAAATTCAATGTAACTTCTAACCACTTACCAAAATTTAATTTTGTTTTTTCTGAAGTTAACAGTGACGGGTAAAACTTTTTAATTTCTGTCCGTTAGTGAAGCTGTCGCTGTTTGAACGCAACGGTATAAGGGCTGAAAGCAATTATGTTGAGTATACAGTTTATGAAACTTACACGAGGCGAATTTCTTTACCGCAAATCAAATTACAACGCCTATTGTTTGGGAATCAACACCCACATTACAATTACGGTATGGAGAACTTGCCGTTCGTATTCCTCCCACTATACGTATTTGGTTTTAGGATGAGATGAGCAAAGCCAAATGAACTTGGGTATAATTTGAAACGATATCAAATACTGAATCTGTATAACATACATAAGTAAAAACTTTTAAAGATACCTACAAAAGCAGCAAAAGTTTGAACAAAACAGTCGATAAGATCCAGCCACAGACGCCAGTTTTAAAAAATTCAAGTTTCTTCGGCTCGATTCTTTATTATAATGTCGAAATCAGTTTCGAATTTTATAATATTAAGCAACCAAAGCAAAGGAACAAATTTATCTACGTATTGTGTACTTGTTGACTGTTATTATTTTCTTGTAACAATTTCGGAGTGTATTGGTCGAATGGTGGTTGAGTACGGTAACATGGTACAACATTTTTTAAACCACAAGCGGAACTTAAATATGTATTATTTAGTATTGCTTTCTTCACATATAAAAATTTATAAGTATGAAATAAAACACGAGATAGAAAATGTTCATAAAATCTTCTATTAAACGAACCCCGTAGCCTCAAAACGAATTAGCTTACGGGAGCGAACGCAGTCGAGGATAAAATATATATTACAATAGACCAACTTCAGATAATACCCTTACTTGTTTTTTCATTTTCAATAAAAAAAAGGAAGCATATATAAATCGACAAACCGTATACGCCAAAGAACTGCTGCTTTCTTCCAAAAATAAGCGTCAGTGTACGTACTGTATTAAATTATTTTTCGCCTTTTACTATATTACAAAAATATTTCCAAGTTTCTGACCTGCAGGAAAAATCAATCTTGGGAGTATAAGTTACTTAGCAAAATTTCCAACTAGTAATGCTAAAAGCTACATTTTTTAAAGTAGCTATACTATCGCTATTAACTATTAACTTAGCTATTATAGCACCGTTCGCTACTTCTCACATACAATCAATTAGCTATAAATTATTTTTATAATACCATCCGGGTAGTAAGTTTACAGCAAAACCAATTTTATTGTCGTGCATGTTTTCCAGAATCATTTGTAGAACAACTTACTAATTTTGTAGCATACTAGACGTACAAGCTAAATTAAGAAATTAAGCATATGAAGACTATGTTTACTTTATATTAATTTTTTTTTCTATCTCATATAGTACCAATCAGAATACCTAATATGTACATACATTTTATAAGTCAATTTGATGGCTATACATGACATGGGAAAAGTAACACCTAGAGGTGTTATTATTATCATTGGAGACTTTACAGATCTTGTAGGCCCATCGCTTTAAGGTACATATCAGAAAAATTTCTGGTATCAGTGATATTCGAACTGGGTAACTTTTGGATTATTACATCCACTGCCTGACTCTGTTACAACTGAGCCATCCCGACTCCTTCCAGAGATGCTACCCTAAAATAATAATGTATTTATATCGTGAATGGCAGTATATTAGGCCACTATATCTATTAGCCATAATCTTGGAAGTTGTCTTTCATAAGAAGGGGTTGGATAGTCACATTCGGACAAATTTCAAGGTGTTAGATAGCGTATTTGGTGAGAACCTCTTTAACATAAGATGCATACTTTCAAATCTTCATGAAAGGTTCGATTAGACACATAGCACAGAGCACGCACAGTTTTTGATTGGAATATCTGCAATTTATCGAGGTGCGAGAAACTGGAGCACCCCCACAATTCTATCTCATAATAGATAGGTTTAATAATTGTCTGAACAATTTATATTTAAGGATGATATAAGAATTTCTACCTGTACCTGTAAGCCAAATAAACACTTTGTGTTCTAGACCTAGAGCAATAAAAAATAACTATAAAAGTTGAACTACACTTTATTAATTATTAAATAATTGTACTAAATGGTAGCACCAGCGTGGTCCAGTGGTTAGAGCACTGGGCTCCGGTGCGGAAGGTCGAGAGTACAAATCTGCGACTAGATGCCTGACTGACGATCTACTACTCGCTTTAAATAATTAAGTACCGACGTTGCAATTAACAGTAGTTCATGCTGCGGTTGTCTAATGCGTGATGCCCACCATATCAGCACGTGCCATGAGTTAGACACGCTACCGGGTGTGAGAGTAAGGATACGAAAACTCTGACCTTCAACAATGCAGGCCAAACTCCTTCATGGAGTGAGAGTCTCACCATTATTATTATTATTACGAAATGGTAGAAATTGTATGGGGTAAATAAAGGCACACGCTTTGTTTGTCACAATTCAACTCTTATCGATAATATTGTTGACCATACTGTATTTTGAGAGCACACATTCCTTGTTTCGAATCTACCCTCTAAACGCTTCCGACGTATTACTTGTGTGATTAATATTATTCAATTTGCGCTCAAAAATTTTGGATACAATAATTGTACAATATTACAAATAAAATAGTACAAGATACCAGCATCTGCCTCATTCGCCTAATCAAAATTATATCAAAACAGATTGCTCTTGTAGAACAGTACCAAAATACACACCCGCATTAAAAAATCGAACAAAACAGAATATGCTACTTCTGACATTTCTGGAGATGGCTCAGGACTCACGAATTGGAATTTAAACGCTTCAATGGCACAAGGTGTCATGTGACTAATCTGACAATCCTGTTCTTTAAAGTGTGACCTTTCTTCGCGGAACTAAATAGGAACAAGATCCTGTGATTCAAACAGCCTTGAAGCATTCGCTCGTTTAATGTCAACTACAACTCTGACCATGTTCTAACTTAAATGCGTGCTTCAAATGTTGCTGAATTATAGCATTAAGAAAAAGCATTACATATGTGAGAATCTTTGAAGGTTGAAACTACCTATCTAGCTTCATGTTGAAAATTCATGTTTGCAATCCTGGGATAATGTTTAATGTAACACATCCCATACACCACAATTAGTGAAAATTTACGTGCACAATGGCGGTACAAGATCAGCTAGCGACAGTGATTACAGGATAAATGGAATGTTACAAAAACAACAAACGTCAACACGAGCACTAACTGCTACTTCAAACAATGTTTAATTTCGCCGACGTATCAAGGACCTGTCATCTATCCCTTAATATGTCAAGCTGACAAAAAATTATTCGCGAATGCAGAGGGTTAGTATTTTTCGGACAAAAACATTATTACACATTTTCCTTCGCTTCATGCTCCATGTTTAATACAATTTATTTTAGTGTTACCTACGTTGTAAGTAAGTTATGGTCTGAAAACGAATGCAAACATAAAAGATAATTAAATAAAAAATAATCCATTCCAAAAATAAACGTTATACCTACATCATTTCTATCAATAACTAATCTAACCCACCGCTAAATTATAGTTTAATATGATTCACTTTGAATTTTATTTCTAATGTTTTCTGTTAAGTAGATCCTAAACGGACCCGGGAACTCAAAACCTAATGCTACGTACACACGAAGACACTTTAGTGTCTAGATAAAGTCTATAGATCGAGTGTCGTCGTATGTACACCATCTAGAGCTGTGTCGCTAGATCGGACATTTGATATCTAGACATCGCTGTCGCAAGTTGGTAGACCGCTGTGGGAACACTTGTTTTTCGGCGTGTCGAGACTCGAGCTAGGTGTACCGGCATGGTGGAAATTTATTGCCTAGAGCAGGGATGGCGAACCTTTTTCACTGTCCGTGCCACAAACTTATAAATAATCTTTATGAAATAACTAACGTGCCACACTAAAATTGTTTAACATAAATTATGATTCTTGTATTTTTCTCTTTTTTTTGCTTTTTTTATTTTATATTTTTTCTCTTCCTTTCGCTCTCGAGAAAAAAATTATTATAATTTAATAAATAAAGAAAGAATAGTATATTCTTCAACGAGTGTAGAATGACAGCTATTATTCACGAGGATGAAAATTCTGTCACGAGCCGAAGGCGAGTGACAGAATCATCCGAGTGAATAATAGCTATTCTACACGAGTAGGAGACTATACTTTCTCTACGACTATTTCATAGGAAGTTACAATTTTTGGTCTGAATCAGTATTAAGTATAAAAATTTTGCTTTAGATGAACGTATATCGGTTCACTAGCCACAACGATTTTATGCCG
>JABXWE010057150.1:0-15870 GCA_014611495.1 Limonius californicus | reverse complement strand
CAAGCCTACTTCCCTATATGAGTTAGATATCATAGTCAAATAAAAATGTATTATATCTGTTATCTTTATCTAAATGCAGGTGTTTATTTCTAAAATAATGTATAAATATACTTACTGGATTCACAACCAATTCCATATTTTTAAAAACAAATTTTAATTTGAGCCAAACCAGGTTAAATTACATTGCACTGGCTATGCCCACTTTTTAACTTAGGCTATTGATTATAAATTCGTGATGATGACACTTTATTTTATCTCTTCTGTGAAGTAAATTTTGTCTACTACACAGTAATTATTGGAAATAACTAGTACATGGAAAATGAGTTAGTACAACACTTCCATTTTTTTATAACTTTCCTACATGACCAAAAACAAGTTCATTTTATGTTTAGGCAGGTACTTATGTAAACTAAATATTTGTTAAAAAAAGAACAAAAAAAGGAGTTAAATTCTATATTTGCGTTAATAAAGTTGGCATTAATGTGTACAGAACAGCATCTATACTGCACTATTCATTTGGGAATTTGGAATATTATTAGGAAATTTGATTATATGTTGTAATCAGGAAATGCTCCTCTCAATATCTTCTATCTGGTATATTGTATAATAATAATTGGCACACATCTGAATCAAAAAGAACTTAAAATTAAATATATTCAGTATTCCTTTGTTTATGTAATGCAAATAATTTAATGCCTTTAGTGTCATATAACATGGTAGATTGCAACGTTGACGTGTAACTGCAACATTATGTTATATGTATTTTCTGTTATAAAATTATGTTCTATGTACAAAATACCCATTTATAGTCATCAGTTTTTTTCTCAATAATTGTTATATTAAACAAAGGTGCATTTAGAAAATATTGTCTTCAGAAAACTATTATATAGTTTTTTGTATAGAAAACAAGTATCTATTTCAACAAAAATAAACCGGTGTCCCAATTTAAAAAAAGTTGTTGGCACACCACATAGACAATTGATTGCAAAACATATGCTGTTAAACCTTTGTTAGGTACCCCACAACTCAGATAAAAAATATCATTGATGGTTGAACTAGGTATCTAATATATAGAAAACGTTTCTTTCTGTTTAAAATGATAACAAATAAGCAAACAAATTTAGTATTCTTATATTTTTATCTGAATAATTATAAACTATTATACAATTCTTTTACTGATAATATTTTCTACCATTTGAACAAAATTAATACATATATTCTAATTTTAACGTAAAAGTAGAAACTGAGTGACTGTTAGCAGAAAATTTGATGATCATCTAGTACTACATATTAAGGTACGTATCCACGATGAGGCAGAAATCTCATGAGTTTTGCGCGAGACTCTAATCTCATGAAAAATTATTTCACGATGTGTTTCCACTGAGCAGTGCAAATGTAGTCATTACTCACTCACGCGCGTCTCTTGTGAAAATTTGGTCTCCTTAGTCCATGTTGAGATATTATCGTGTTTCCACGGTACACTTCTACCTACGTAATATTTATAATTTGACTGTCATATTTGTATTTTAATTATTGTTATTTTTATTCGGTGAAGTGAGTGTGATGGTGTCAAAAAAACAAAGACGAAAATCTGCAGCTTGTGGTTACGCAATTCTTTCACTAAAGCCAATTAGATCACATAAATGTTGGGTGCGCGATTGGATTAAAAAAAGAGAAAATGGCAGTATTATGAAAAACTTGCTAGAAGAATTAAAACGGGAAGATGAGCAATGTTACTAATATTTTCTACGAATGTCCGCTGGTGATTTCACCTATTTACTAGAGAAAATAAAGTTTGCGATAGAAAAACAGAATACAGTGATGCGAAATGCAATTCCAGCAGCAGAGCGTCTTGCTCTGACTCTTCGTTTTTTGGCTTCAGGTAAAAACTAATTTAAATCCTTGTTCTGATATACAGTATTACGATAAATATTTATTATCATTTATTAACAAGTACATTTGTTTACAGGCGACAGCTACCATTCACTTATGTTTTTATTTCGTATACCTGTATGTACCATTTCAAAAATTATTCCTGAAGTATGCACTGCTATATACGATGTTTTGAAAGATGAATATTTAAAAGTAAGTTTGACCAGCAATTTTATGAAAATGAGCTTTATTTTCCATTAAAATATAAATTCAACAAAAAATTATTAAACAAGTTTGATTTTGCATTATAAGTGTAAAAAGTCCTTCGATCCTTCATAAAACGTTTGGGCATTTTCTGACAGAGCCGTTAGTTGTTGAAGAATAATTTGATCGTCTGTTGTCGATTGTTGTTCATCTGTTTGCGTTGGAACTGATGGTTGAGAATTAACATTTATTTATTTTATTTATTTATTTGCTTACAAAGACCTCAGTGAGCCTAAGCTCGTTTTTTGAGGTTTAACAGAATTTGTTTCCACAAACAGCTTATTTATAACTACCTTACATATAAAATAGGAACTAGCATCTATTAATTGCTGCTTACAGATTATATGTATTTGATTTCAAACAACATTGACACTTATTATATTATTACTAACTTAAAAATAAAAGATTATTACTATGGGTTACCTTATCAGGTACTGAAATAATTGCACTTGAATTAAGCACTATGCAGTATTGTTAGCGCTATTTAGTATTTATATTGTATGAACTTAATATTATGGATTTAAAATTTAAGATTAACAGAAGCAGTCTTTTATACTTAACATAAGCTTATTTTTAACTTTGGTTATGATCTGTCTCACGTTGGCCCCACTTAGCTCCGACAGCATTTGGTTGTATAGAATTTTCATTTTATGTGCCATGGAGTTACTGCCATACGTTGTTGTGTTAATGGGTTTTAGTTGCAGTTGTGCTCTATTTCTTGTATGGTAGCTGTGTTTCTGTTCATTTGTTATTAATATATTTTGGGATGTGTCTGTTCTGTTGTAGGTTTTATAAGCCAGCATTGTTAACTGTAGGTCTCTTTGTAACGTTAGTGGAAGAATTTCTGCCTCTGTATACATGTCTGTCCTATGTTTTTCGAGTGGATGGTTATAGAGGTTTCTGATTGCCCGGTTTTGCATAACCTGCAGCTGGTGTAGGTATTTTTTTGGGGCATATCCCCATATTGTTAACATGTACTGCAGGTGGCTATGAATTAGAGAATAGTAAATTGTTTTCAGGGTTCCTGTATGTATGGTTCCTGCTAGTCGTCTTAAAATTCCAGTGATTGGGCTTACTTTGCGGATTACTTTGTTTATGTGATCTTCCCAAGATAAATTATACATGATTTCTAGCCCTAAGAAAGTAACTTTTTCTGTCTCCTCTATTTCTTCTTCTTTTATGCGCAATTTTCGATTGTGTTTAATTTTGTTTTTGTACATGATCATATACTTAGTTTTTTCTGTATTTAGGCTTAATTTATTAGCACGTAACCAGTCTGCGAGTGTATTTAGGTCCTTTTGCATAGACGAGAATAGCTCTTCCAGGTTATCGCTGATGTAAAGCATGCTAGTATCATCTGCAAACAGTGTGAGTTTTCCTTTCAGATCACACAAATAGATGTCATTTATGTATATTAGGAACAGTAGTGGACCTAAAACTGAACCTTGGGGTACACCAACTTCCTGTGTTCTCTGTTCACTATTATTCCCGTTGATACTTACATATTGTTTTCGGTTTTTTAAATAGCTGTCGATGCACTGCAAGATTTTACCCTTTATTCCAACTGCTTTAAGTTTAGCTAATAATAGCTTATGATTGACTGTATCGAACGCTTTCCTAAGGTCTATGAATATCCCAGAGGTTATTTTGTCTTGATCTAAAGCATCTTGTACTTCTGCAATCATGTCAGCAACTGCATCTTCTGTACTGCGATTTTTCCTGAACCCGTATTGATTAATACAAAAAACATTGATTTTGTTTAGATATTCTCTGAGCCGGATATCAATTACACTTTCAATTACCTTCGATATTGCTGGTACTATTGCTATTGGCCGATAGTTTCCTGGTTCTTTTGAGTTCCCCCCTTTATATATTGGTATAATTTTTGTGAGTTTTAGGCTTGAAGGAAATACCCCAGATATAAGTGACATATTTGTGATTTTTGCTATTGGTTCAGCAAGATAGTTTTTTAGTATCTTTAATAGTTTGTTACTCAAACCCCAAGCATCTTTAGATGTTTTATTTTTAAGCTTCTCGATCGTTTTTTCTATTTCATACGTACTTGTTGGAATCCAGCTCATTTCGTTCTTTAATTTGTTTTCGATCTTAGTGTAAGTTGGTATGTCTGTAGGTTTGGTTTCTATTTTATCTGCAAGATTTTTTGCAACTTCGTTGTAGTACTTGTTAAAAATATTTGCAACTTCAGTTGGTACATTTGTATCTGAGCTACCGCTGCTAAGTGTAAAAGTTTGCTGTTTTTGGTTTTTTTGCTTTCTACATAGTACATCATTTATGGTTTGCCACATTTTCCTCATATCTTGTGCTTGATCTTGAAAAGTCTTGTTGTAGTATTTTTCTTTCAATTTCCTCCTTAACGTTGTTACCTGATTTCTTGCTTTTTTGTAATCGTCTTCTGCAGTTTTGCTGGCAGGATTTTCTTTGTGTGCTGCATATTTTTTGTTTCTTGTGTTAATTAACGTTTTTAATTGTACATTTATCCATGGTGTGTTATTACCTCTTTTTGTCACCTTACCTGATTTATTCTTTGTAGCATATTGTATTGCTGCCTCAAGGTGATTGATGAGCTCATTTGTGGTTTGATTAATATTAATAAAAACATTAAAACATTATTTGCTGCAGAAATTCTGGAATCGTGCAGATCATTCATATCCAGTATGATTCGCTGTATTTTCCTTTTAGCTTGTGATTGCAAATCAGGTGCTTTGAAACTCATACTTCGTAACTCGTCTGCAACATAATCACCAAATATTTCAAATGAATCTGCTGGAGCTGACATGATTCCAAGGCATCGATTAAGCACAGCTTGTTGTTCTAGTTCCCTCTTTTTTTTTTGTTTACGACTTTGTTCCCTGTTGTAAATTGTGTTGCAACTCTTTGAAATGATGGAGATGGTGTTGCAACACCTGATGTTGATGTTGATGGTGTTGCAGCATCTGATGGGGATGGGGATGGTGTTGCAACACGTGACGTTGATGGTGTTGCAGCATCTGATGGTGATGGAAATGGTGTTGCAACACTTGATGGCGATACAGATGACAAGAAATCCTCAGAACCAGAATAATATTGGCTTTCATTTTCAATTTCCTGAGTTTCGTTATGGATTTTTTCACGTGCATTTTCTTCATTTGACTGAAAAAATAAATATAGATTATATAATTTATAATAAATGTTTGATGTTTACAGACTCCAAGTACAGAAGAAGAATGGTTACAAATTACACAAAATTTTGAAGCGAGATGGAATTTTCCCAATTGTATACGTGCGTTAGATGGAAAACACATCAATATAAAAGCACCTAAACACAGTGGAAGCCTGTATTATAATTATAAAGGGATGCACAGCATTGTTTTAATGGCCTTGGCTGACGCAAAATATAAATTTACTTACATCAATGTTGGTGCGAATGGCCGAATTTCTGATGGCGGTGTTTTTAATAACTGTTCTTTGTCAAAACAACTAGAGAATAACACTGTGAAGCTACCAACACCCAGACCATTACCAGGACGTGTTCAAAAAATTAATTATGTTATTGTGGCAGATGACGCGTTTGCCATGAAACCATACATTATGAAACCATACGCGTTCAGAACTATGCATGGTGCACACCGCCTTTCAAGAGCAAGGAGAATAATTGAAAATGTTTTCGGTATAGCTGCAGCTAGATTTCGTATACTGAGAAGACCTATTGAGTTGGAGCCAGAAAAAGTTTCAATTATTGTATCGGCAATATGTGTTTTACATAATTTCCTAATGACACGCTCTCCACGAATTTACGCCCCACACGGGAGTTTTGATACCGAAAATCATGAAAACGGTACTATACAACCAGGAGAATGGCGAAAACAAAATAATAGCTTAGCTCCACTACAAGTTAACCATAATTTTCGTGGAAACACACTTGCGAAGGCTGTACAGATGGAATTTACACAGTATTTTCAAGAAGAAGGCGAAGTTCCGTGGCAATACCAGTATATATAAATAAAATAAAATAAACTTACCAATGAATCGATTGTCGTTTTATTATTAAAATCGTTTGGTCCATTTATGAATTTTAGAGCATCGTAAAATTCCCATCTACATAACTATAAAATTGTCACCAGCTGCAGCTTGACCGCTTTTCGTCTTCAAACGTTTTCTGTTAATGCTTTGAACTTGACATCGAAGGTTATGTATTTTTTCATTTAATTCTTGACAAGGAATTCCCTTTGTATTTGAAATTTCATCAAGTGATGCTTTTCTCAAATTTCTGTTTTTATAGTTTTCTGAAGAAACGTCCCACAAATTGGTATGTGACTCATACAGTTCAATTAAGGTTAGTATTAAATCTCTTGTCCAATTTACATTTGGGATTATTCTAGTGTATTTCCGTTTATTTTCATTAATATCCATAATTTGTTCAGTGTGTCAACTAATAAAAAAGGATATTGTTTATAAATTAACATTATTCGAAGATAAACACAAAAATGCAATTACTTACCAGGGTTTGTTGTTTCAATAGTATACAAATTCACGAGATAAATAACACGAGAGAACCATATAACTCACGTGCTGCAGGTGAAATAAATGTCGCAGACGAGATGAGTCATATTTCGCGTTTACATGATGAGACTTGTCGATGAAAATTAATTTGCACGAGATAATGTTTCATGAGATATTTTTCAATATCTCATATATCTCGCGACTGTTTCCACTTTAAAATTTAATTGTTGCTGAGATTTTTTTTCATCGTGGATACGTACCGTTACCGTTGGTCTCAGGATTATAAATAAGTCTTTTGTATCCAAAATATGTATAGAATTAAGAAAAAATTACATTGAAATAAAAAGAAACGCTTTTATAAATTACAATCAATATTATTTCACTAGCACACAATGTTTGTAATAGTATTTAATTTATAGTGACATCTACAATACATTTAATCTTACAAATAATAAAATACATATTAATTCATTTTTGGCATCTCTTAATATTACTACTCTTATTTAAAAATAAAATTGCATTGCTTCGTCAACTATCATAATTATTATATAAAACAAGAAACTCTTAAGACTGCTAAACTATCACTTAAATTGACATGGTATCTTCTAAGATGTAGATACTGATTAATTATTTTATACATACAGAACTTATAAGATATTTCCAGTAAAATATACACAATTTGAAATTTAGTAAACGGTAACTATGATAATTGATAATAAGTCTTGTTTAGCATCAATGCCTATTGATTTAGTTGCCACAGTTGCTGTACTGTTCCTCCGCACTTATGTCCTATACACACCAACTTTGATAATTTGGTAACGCCGGTAATCTTAATACGCACAGTAGTCTCTGGTATTGGAATGTTTCACCTAAAACCGTAAATAATATACACAGTACTATAATAAATAAATATTCACAAACATGTTAAACAACAGCAAACAAACTAAAACACTTATTAACTCTGTGTTAATGATCATTTTAAAATATGTAGCCATCACCTAAATTTTAAGTTCAATAAAAATAAGATAAATAAACAACACACAACCATACACCTCTACACTTGCAATTCAGTTAAAGAATTAATATGTAGCTACATGGTTAGCATACACTTTTCCCAAGTTATTTCAACAAAAACACACTCTAAAAATTTAAAAAACTTGCCAATAAATGCTTCTGCAATTACCATAGTGTAATGTATATAGGCAATGTATGGGTATCGTTTTGTCAGATTTAGCTAGTGTGTAAAAGTACAAAGAAAAGAATAAAGAGACTGCCAACAAGAACCCCAAAAAAGTGTGAGCAGCACATTTGACAATCTGTATCTTTTACCTAAAAAAAAATATTAGTATTTCATTCAATCATTCAAAGAAATAACGTAAAGAGCAGCAAAATACTCTCAAGAAATTTTATATAAAAGGTACCTAATTATGAAAAAGAAAAGTCGTGTCTCAGCTTGGTTCTTACAATTTATTGTTTGTCATCTGAATGAGATATCTATCCATAATGTAAATGTGTATAAGTCACTTGAAAAAGGTATGCGTTAAGTATTAAATTGATTTTTTTAAAGAACATAAAATATTTGACCTATGAGGATAAGATAGATTACAGGAAGCGTTTGTTTCATATAATACATTCTAAAAACACCCTGGCCAGTATAAAATATGCAGTAAACATTTTTTTAATTCCGTGGCCATCCTACTGTCAGTTATGAGTATCCAGTATGAATAATACTGCTTTATAAAACCATTAGTTTTACATTGTCTCATATTTTCTTGATAGTATTTCTAGCACTTTATTATATAATCCCTCATAGTCACAGAATTTTAAACACATTGATTATGTGTAAGATGTGCCAGGTGAGAACACGACAAATCCACATTTTTTCTTCAGATATTTATCCCAAGGCTTCATGACAATATAAATGGAGATTGTATGTAAATTTATCCAAATTCCAAGTATGTAGAAATATACATTTAAAATGAGAAAATTATTGCTAAGAACCAAAAGTAGTACAAAATCAGTAATGTCATCAAATATTAAAACTGTATGCTTTATTTTATTACCCAAACTAAATTTCATCATAGTAAATACTGAAAAACAGACGGATGTTTCTGTTTTTGTTGACATCCAGTATATGTTTACCTAAATTTGTTTAAGTCAAAATGCATCAAAAACGGTAACAGCACTTGTCGTTTTTGTTTTTCTAAGAAAAATACTCACAGGTTGGGCATTGGAAGAAGCTGTAGTAAGTGGAATAGATACACTAGTTGGTGGTGAAGGTGTTTTGGGTGCAGCAGGTGGTGGTTCTAAAGGTCTTCTGATAATTTTTGGTGAACTTGCTGGAACAGGCATTCCTCCAGCACCATTTGTTGGGTAAAGTGGTGCGACTGAAGTTACTGGCCTAACATTAGTAGGACTAGCTGAACTCATTGGTAAAGGCATTCCTCTTGGCCCATTTGGGTAAGGTGTTATACTTGGGTCAATTTTAGGTGGATTAGAATAAGATGGCACACCTGAACCCACTTTAGGCACTCTTGTACATGGAGGAGTACCAGAAGGAATTATGCTAACTGCCTGATACCCATATGCTGCCTCATTACCATAGATGGCTGCCTCATAAGACAAACGACGAGGAACTGCAGATTCTATATCTGGAGCAGGTGCTGTATGTACTTGTGGAGCAAACGATTTTTTGGTAATCGAATTTTTCTTTTGAGACCTATCACTTTTGTTTTTTACTGGAGGTATTGAAGGAGCTGACGCTCTATCAGCACCATTTGCTGATGGCGTGTCATAAGATATTTGAGTAACTGATATATCACCATCAATTGCTAAGTGAGTAATTCTGCTGTGAGATATTCTCTGGGGGAATTCATAGCAATGTTGGCCATTTATTGCTACCTGTATAAAAAAATTATGATATTATGACAATTACAACACTAGGTTGCATCATACCATATACTGACTGGCGTCACATGTTAAAATTATTTTGAATTTTTCACCTCGTTTTACTGGTAATGCAACATCACGTTGTTCCCTGCCCCATGTTGTATTTTGTAATGAATTTAATGAAACATGGCCTTCCACAAATCGAACTGAAACTCGAATTGCAACATCATCTCGGGGTGCAGCTTTAGGACCACACTGTAAATGTATATTAAATCTGAAATTAAGAATTTAAAATTAATGAAATATATGTTAGGTATATACATATTTTGTTCTCATAATTTAACAAGCTATTCACAAAAAATAAAGGAAAAGTTAATTTTAATCAAGATAGAATCAACATTAATTAATATTAAAAATATATAGAATTACTATAAGTTTTTATAAGATTTACAAATAAAGCTGTGAATATATGCAAAATGCATATCGTTTATATTTTAGTCTACTTAAACGCGTTTTTGAATATGAACGAAATGAGGTATTTCACACTGATTAAAGCCAATTTAAATTTGCATATTAACATATATTGGCCATGTGGTAACTTTTGTTGCACATTTGCTAGTCTAAATAAAGATTAAGTGTTCTTAGAAACCCATTTCAAATGAAATATACCTATATTATGCTCTTTGTACAGCTTGGAAATCCCTGGTTAAAACGAAATGTACCTGTCAATCAAAAAGCTTAAACAGGGTAATTCTATGTACTTCTAGTTTAACAAATAGAAAAACTGCTTGTCTACAGTATTTAGGCAAAAGTACACATAACGCACCGATTTAAAATACCAACGCTTATTTCTTAAAATCCTAATTTGAATTTTCTTATTTGGAATTGCCATTATCGTCTTGCAAGTTAGCAGAAGAAGGGAAAGTGAGTTGGTAGGGTACACAAATAATTTTAGTTTATTTTAAATTTGGAATTTTATTTGTCCAGTAGCAGCATAAAGAGCACTTGAGCAGCATAGTGAATTATAGTGTCCAGTGTTTTGTTTACTTTAAAGATGTCCAAAATTATTTCTTGGATAAAACCTTACCCACAACTCACGTTAGACAGTTATACGGTGTTTTGCAAACCTTGTGGAAAACCAGTAAGTGTTTGCACTATCTTTTTTTAATTCAAACCAAGTAGGATTTTATCTTTCATACATTAGTATTCCATTATTCACTTTTTTAAAGAAAACCATCGTTTTTTTTTGTGTTGTGATTTTCTATTACTATTTTAGCTATATTCAGTTTGCTGGTAGTACTTTGATTTTATTGAAACAGTTAAGCGGTAACTTACATACAATTATCCAGATAAATAGTGACACGATAAATTGAAAGTTATATTTGCTTAAATTCAGATACCTATCATGTGAAAGAAAATACTTGATTGACCAGCATTGTGGCATCCCACTAGGCCACTACACAGAAGGAACTACGAAAAAATTAAATCTTCAGGAAAGTCCCAAATATCCATGTGGGAGGCCATTTCCGTCAAAAAACGAAAATAGAAGAGGAGCAGTTTAAATTCGATTTATGTAAAGCTTTGGTTTCGTTAATATTCCCTATTTTTTTTTTTTTAAAGAATCTATTCCCATCCCTCCCAGCTTACGCCGGCTCAGCACATTTCGTGCTATTCACAGGTCTAACATGCCCCACCCTTGAAAAACCCCAAGCCCCAGACACCACAAACACCCTGGGAAAGTGCAGTGCTCAGGATTCGAACCTGAGCGACTTTGGTAGAATAACTCCAAGCCAAGCGCTGCGGCCATTACTCTACCGCAGTCCCCAATATTCCCTTAAATAAATTGAGTAATCAAGCTTTTAAGAGGTTTTTGGAAAAATACTGTAAGCAAATTGTTCCTGATCAAACCACCTGCGGAAAAAGGTATGTCGAGGACTGCTATGTAGAAACCATGAGCAATATTCAGAAAATTGTAAAAAATCGGTATATATCTTTGGTGGTTGACGAAACCGCTGATGTTTGCAGTAGATATATAGCAAATTTAATGGTAGGTGATTTAGCTAGGGGAAAAAAGTTCCAACAATTCTTTATTAATTAGCTGTAAACAAATAGATAAAACAAATAATGTAACAATTTCAAGATTTATTCAAGAAGGGTTAACAAATCTATTTTAACGGCAGCTATTCCATTTGCAAAGTAATTTTTAATGCTTTCTGATGCAGCATCTTACATGGTAAAAGCGGAACAAAACTTACGCATCTTTTATCCAAATTTAATCCATAATGCATGTTTGGCACATGGATGAAATTGAGTTGCGGGGGAAATTAGGAATCAAATCTATTTTAACGGCAGCTATTCCATTTGCAAAGTAATTTTTAATGCTTTCTGATGCAGCATCTTACATGGTAAAAACGGAACAAAACTTACGCATCTTTTATCCAAATTTAATCCATAATGCATGTTTGGCACATGGATGAAATTGAGTTGCGGGGGAAATTAGGAATCAGTTTCCCTTAGTTAACAATTTCATATATAATGTAAAAAAGGTATTCGTAAAAGCCCTCGTCCACCTATACAGAGAAATATTACCTGGTATTCCTCTTCGCCAAAACCTGCACTGACTAGATGGGGTACATGGATGGAAGCGGTTTTATTTTATTCAGAGCATTTTGAGGACATAAAAAAGTATTCTCTCCAATGATTTGTCAGCTAAAATTGTAGAGTCAAATCAATTACTCGTTAATTCTCAGTTGAGCCAGCAGTTAGCTTACATTAAAAATCATTTTAGTGGATTTCCAAAATTATTTCTAGAATGAAAAACAAGAAATTTTGCTACTACATTCTATAAACTTAACAGAGAATTTTGAAAAACTATAAATGGTTTAAAGGGAGAAATGGACAATGCAATTCAAAAAAATTGAAGGATGTTTTATATAAAAACGGGGGCTTTAAAATTTAGAAAAATGTTTTAGAAGTTTTGAAATTTGTGAATTTGTAGAACGTTTGGAACTAACTCCGGATATTATATCAGCCCTATCCAATACACCCATTACATCTGTTGATGTAGAGAGACGTTTCTCTGCTTATAAATTAGTTTTAAGCGACAGGAGACTATCATTTCTTGCAGATAGCATAGAGAAACATATTATTAGTTTCTATCAGACTGCTAGTAACTGTAATTAAATAAATTATATTGTAAGAATGCTGTATCGCTGTGTTACAACTTATTATATGTAATTAAATATATTTATTTTTAATAAATTTAATATAAATAACGAGGTTTCCTTATTTATCAGGTTGAAAATTACACATCAAATTATTTTGTATATTATGTACAAAATCCCTTTGCATATTTTATCCTAATTTAATTAATATATATGCGCATATTGCTCTCTTTTTTCTTGTATATAATTCACAGCTTTATTTATAAAACATGAACTTTGCTAATACATCAATAATTATACATTTATGTTTAATACAGAACATCGGGCTAACATATTATCAAAAACTTTTTTATAAAAGTATATTCGAGTATGATTACAATTTAATATGATGCGTAAAAATGTACAATTTATCAATATTAAATCATTGCTAAATTATTAACCAAGTCATTTTGTGTTCATTGGTATTTAGACTAACATTGTAAATAAAGATTTTACCTGTTTGCATTTACATGCACGGAACCTTGAATTTTAACCAGTTTACCTGGTATAAATTTTCCTCCAGATATGGGTCTAATATAAGGTATAGTCTACAAAAGCAAAGTTATAGTTTGAAACACATATATTAGGTTCAACTTTACCGGATTAATCACTGGTTCCTCCATCTTGAAACTATTTGTAAATGTTAATTTGTCTCAACACTGCACATTCAGTATTTTGTATAAAATTAAAAATGTTGAGGTTCATGCTAACTTAAAATTGGTTATGTCCACTACATTCTTGCATAATTGCCAAACTTACTAAATATTTTTAACTGTTTATAAATTACTTTTAGGCATGATACAGATTTTTTATTTTTTGTATATAATAAAATATTTGTTAAGTTTGTTTACAGATTTAAATTTAATTTGTTAGTAATATCTTTTCAATATTTGTTAATAAAATATATTTATGTGCAGAATTAAATATAAGATTTCAAATAACTTAATCTAAAGTAAAATTATTGTCTGTTCCTATATTCATCTTTATTTAAATTTAAAACAATAATTCTGAAAAATGCACAAAAGGAGGATATATAGAAAACAAATGCACATTTGACATCAAGTGTACTTATACATATATTTTTAGAACAAAGCTCACATTTGTTAATACAAGAAAGTCCAGTCGTTACTGTCTTACTCATCTGCAGATGTTAAAACTTTATTATTATGTGGCAACATGTAACAGAAATTAGAGCAGTTATTTTTGTACTTGCAGACGTGTTACGCAAGATGAAGGTTACTGTCTCCTGCTATTTATTTAGCTGAAAAGCTTCTAAATTCTCATTTTCATTTTGTGCACGCCAGATTAGCCACTGAAGGACTTTTATTAGTAATAATTATATCACCTATTATCAATTAGACAGCACAGCATGTAACAGTTTTAGCTAAAACTGAAAAATACTAGATGCCTAAGAGAGTAATATACGAATTTTATGGAGATATTTTATTTTATAATTTTAGAAATTATGTCACCATAGCAATAATAAGTCATCAGTCTCGAATTTGTAAGATAAACAAAAACATTTCTTTTATGATGTATATATATATATATTTTCCACAAATAACATTTTTTTACACAATATAACAATAAAATTCATTAAAAAAACAGTAACAATTGTAAACAGTTAAAAGGTATTTTGTTTGTATTTTAGTAAACATTCATTTACACACACCTGAAAAAATATAAGATTTTTTTGTTTTAATTGAACCTTAGTTTGAACTCTATGGACTTCTTTACAACTTAAAATTGTTTAGAATTACAAAAATTAATATTTCAAGTACTAATACAAGTTCAATTTCCAACCATTTTTGTTCACATTTGTAGGAAAGTATTGTTCTTTGTGAAGAACTAAAATACTATTTATTGCACTTACAAATCTCACATTTCAAATTAATATAGAGGTTTTAACATGAATAACATTCAATTGTGATGTAATAAAAGAGTATTATAAAATTTGCACTATTAGCAGTAAAACACACTTTAAAAACTGGCCCACAGTTCTATTAAATAGATTATTTTATTATCTACTAACATTAATCCTTTATTTTTTCAATGTTACACTATGTATAGAAAAATTGCATGTCTTAAAGCACACTGTGTATACATTTTAAGGCACTAAAAAACAACTCACTGATGTAATACATAAGACCAGACAATTAATTAGATTTTTACAGTATTAAATACATATTGTAGCACCACAGTAAAAGCAGAGACACAACTCTTTCTAAAGGTAGTCATTTGAAGATGTCATACTTATGTTGATAGTTATCATTAATAAATAAGTAATTATTTGTATATACAGTGAGAGCCAAAATGATTTGTTCATTTTTAATAGGAAATAACAAAAAATATATTTTATTAATCGCTAAATTACTGATAACAATCGAAAGAGGAGGCTTTGGAGATATTTTGACAGTTGTCAAAATGGTGCGTTGGAATATACAGCAACGCATATTTTGTGTTGACAATTTTATTAAATTTAGTTCAATTATTCAAACTCAACGTTTATTTCGTCAACATTTTAATGTTCGTGATGTACCGGCTCGAACTGTTATTTCGTATTGGGTAAGGAAGTGGCGAAATCATGGTTTAGTTGAGAGAAGAAAATCAACCGGGAGGATTCGCTCTGCATGCAATCTTGAAAATGAGGAACGGGTGAGACAATCAATTCTGCGTAGCCCAACTCGATCAGTTCGACGGCATGCGGCAGCGTTAAATTTATCTGCAACAAGTACCCGACGAATGCTGCACAAAATGAAGTTTCATCCATACAAAATAGCAGTGGTACAGAAGTTAACTGATCGTGATAAGCAAAGCCGTATTGAGTTTTGTCAACGTTTTTTGGAGTTAAGGAATGAGGAACCCGATATCGCACAACATCTTTTCATGAGCGACGAAGCACACTTTACCGTACATGGCATGGTAAATAAACAGAATTTTCGATACTGGGCTACCGAAAACCCGTGTGAAATCTATGAAAGACCCTTACATTCCCCAAAAGTGACTGTTTGCTGTGCTGTATCATCGTCAAAAATCATCGGTCCATATTTTTTTGAAGAAAACGGCGAAACAGTCACAGTCAATTCTCAACGGTATGCACATATGCTGCAGACATTTTTTATACCGCAAATTGAAGAAGAAG
>JABXWE010057149.1:0-16189 GCA_014611495.1 Limonius californicus | reverse complement strand
TATTTTAAATAAATTTATGTAGAAAATTTTACGTCAAATCGATTACTAGGGAGTTTTTATAAACACTTATGACAGCACTGACAGGTGGTTGAAACTGACATTTCAAACTTTCAAGTTCAAATCGAACTACCAACATCGTAAAAAAACAAACTAAAAACAGTACGATTATAGGCCTCCTTCACGTACTGTTTTTAAGCTAAAACAGTGCGCTTAGAACGGCTTTATAAAACCGAAATAGAAAAAATATTTAATGCGGATTTCAAAATGTTCGTAGTTGATTCAGTTGTTTTGACGTCGCCTGTCTGTATATATAAACGGTCTTAGTTTAACCTAAAGTTTATTATATTCGAGTTTCCTGATTTTGAATAACCATTCATTAAAGTCACAATTAAAATCATCCTAGCGGTCCTAATTTTTAATTTGCACAAATCGAAAGAAAAGTAATACATTTTAATGCAGACAATTAAGTCCCTGTAACACACTATTGTGAAATAAAAAGAGCAAGTAGATACATATCTCCTTTACCATGCTTTTGAGGTTACGATACTAGAGCGTAGAAACTAGTATATTAAAGAACTAGTTTCATAAGGCCTTTTCTTAACGCACGAGTCCAAGTTTGAAAAACGAGACGCGAAGCGTCGAGTTTTTCAACGGACGAGTGCGACAAGTGGTCTTATGAAACGTGTTCTTTATACTATTTTTTCTATTGAGGAAATTTAAGAGTATTTTAAATAAATTTATGTAGAAAATTTTACCTCAAATCGATTACTAGGGAGTTTTTATAAACACTTATGGCAGCACTGACAGGTGGCTGAAACTGACATTTCAAACTTTCAAACTCAAATCGAACTACCAACATCGTAAAAAAACAAACTAAAAACAGTACGATTATAGGCCTCCTTAACGTACTGTTTTTAAGCAAAAACAGTGCGCTTAGAACGGCTTTATAAAACCGAAATAGAAAAAATATATTCTCAATTAAAACGCCTTCAGTAAATGTTTATTTCACACAATATCTCCCAAGAAAATCGGTGTTGAATATTTGACCATCAAAGAACAAATGTCCCACGCAGCCGATCAGACCGCATTTCACTATGACCTCGATTGACAGCGGGTATTCGCACTGCCCCATCGAGGTCCCTTTATTATTAGTAGGGTATCTATTATTCCTTGACAATACATTTTGTATTTATTTAATATTGAACTGTATAGATATGGCTATGCAACTGTAGTTTTGCAAATTGCAATAGAAAGCTAATGTAATGTTTTTGTTGCATATTACGCGTAGTTCTCCCTTAGGCCTACATGAAACGGCACAAAATTTTGTCTGTGAGCATGCGCAAACAGGTGCAAAACACGTATGACATCTGTGAGAAAACTGTCAAAATAACCATGTTACTGTAGATAAGGTAGAGTTCTTACAAGATTTTATATTAGGTTGATGAATAAGTTCGTAACACTTATATTTATTTATTTTACATGCAGGCAGGACAAACCAAACAAAGTGCAGCAATAAAAATTGCGAGCGAGATAAGAGAAAGTGCATGGAGTGTCGGCAGGCGGGGTAAACATATTCTTCTCTGCTCTCTGTGATTGTTAACAAACGCTAAAAATTGCTCGTTTGCGCATCGATGCGACGCCGACTTTGCACAAAATTCTGTAGGTTTTAGAACACGAATCTATAGAATTTTGTAAAACACTCTCAACAAAATTTTGTGCCGTGTCATACAGGCCTTAGTAGGCTGCATGTGTCCTTCTAAACTTTAAATTAAGGCAACTAATCTGTTAACAGGAATTAAGTGGCCACATAAAAATATTTGGAGGACCATAAATAAAAATAGGGACTGTTGACACATTGTTCAAGTGGTTTGTTATACATGCTGTAAAGATATCTGGTTTCTTACTGTGTATTGAAAGTGTTTAATTTGGATATTTTCTGTCACTTTTTATACCTACAAACTTCAAAATTCTGTTAAAAAATGCCAGCTCTAAAACAGGATATTTAAATACAAACCTGTCATGCTGTATCTCTACCATTTCAAGATTGATATATTTTGTTTGGATGGGATCTTGGACGTAGTATTCCAAGTATCTCTTCGCATTCGGGCCACATTTGGCCAATCGTATACCCTAGGTACGAGTTTAGGCCAATTAAGAGCAGGTTCCTATCCCAGTAGGGCGTCACCGGATCTGCAATAAATCTTGCAAACTGAACTACAGGATGTTCTTTAAAACTTCGAGCCCAAAGAAATAATAAAACACGCACTGGGTGTATCATCATCATCATCTGACATGGAGCCGACTCGAGGGTCAATCCTGGATACGCCAGGCCCAACCCATTCCAGTAGGTGAGTAGGAACTTACGCCACGGGATAGGGTGGGGCATTGCACAACGTTAGCATGTCTGCAATGCATACCGCAAGACACCGCTGCTGCAACACCGGGTAGTTAGTAAACTACGCATCAATGGGTGTTGAGTACGTAGCCGATACCGTTATGCACTTAAGCAGTTGAACCTACTAACTTTGATAGCAAAGTTTCACAATGTTCTGATTCCACATTTATCTCGTCTTCTAAGGTTACATGAATTTATTTTTTAATACGGAAGATAAAGAAGAATTTTGTTGCCTGCTTGCTAGTCGTGATTGGTGCAGCAAATTAGCATACTTGGAAGACAAATTTGAAATATTGAATACGGTACATACAAGTATGCAGGCAAGGAAGGAAATATTCCGTCTTCAACTGACAGAATAAAGTGTTTGCAAGATAGATTAAATTTATGGTTAAGAGAAGTAAAAGAAGGGAATGTAATCATGTTTAAACATTTTTCTACTATGACAAATGTGAAAATAATACCTTTTATTTCGGAACATATACAAATATTACTCAATAATATAAGTCACTACTGTCCTTTACGTTTGAGGCTTACGATTCGATAAGAAATCCATTCATTGTGGACGTTAATGAAGTAAAGATAAACTTTGAAGAGCAAGAAGCGCTAATTGATTTAAAGAATGACGGCAATTCAAAACTGAAGTATAAGGAATCGAATATTAATGAATTTTGGATACACACAAACCAGAGTGTCCTCAATTAGCTAAAAGAGCTCTCACAATATTATTGCTAATCTCGACTTCATATTTGTGTGAATTTGGATTTTCGGCTCTTACATCCATCAAAAATAATAAAAGAGAACGTTTGCAAACAATCGAAGAAGAAATGAGATTGTGTCTCTCCAATATTCCGCCCAGAGTTAAAAAATTTGTGCAAAACGTCAAGCTCGGATCTCGCTTTAATTAAAATTGTTATTATTTACGTATTTACGCATCTTTCTGTAATTAGATATATTTGATAATAAAACTAGATTAAAAAAACAATAGCGAGACTATTATTTTACGTGTAGGTATTTCGACAAAAATCCCTGGACTTAAATTTTGATTTTGAACACGTAGAAACGCTTTTTTTTGCATTAAAATGTTACTTCAAACTGTCCATTTTTTAAATTTGTTCGTTCCCCGTAGAGGGAGTCCCCTCCCCGGACCCCGCCCCAGCTTTGAGCGTAATATTCGTTTTCGGAAAATATCCATATGGCCTATTAGCCCCCATTAATATTGGCAATCTCCAGCATCTATGTGAATCAAACAGAAGTAATAATATTGCCAATGTTTACATTGAGTATAATAATAAACCTGCAATACGCTGGAATACTCACAATTATATTTAAAATTGATATTGAAATGAAGATATTTTAATAGAAATACCAAAGTTTTCAATATTCCTACTTCTTATTTGCATAATCTATAATTGTGGTTACACTCATAAAATCATGGTATTGCTGTCTGATTCACAATGAAATGCTGTAGATTTACACGCAATGCATTACAAAAGTCAAATTTTTACCATCTGGCATGTGTTCAAAATTAGCCCTAGTCGCCCTATTATCCTCGATTGAGATTTATGGCCGTATTCCCAGAATTCGGTTTCTAGTTGAGACGACGTTCCTGTCGGCCCACTTTATTGGTCAAAGGTTTCTACCTGCTCTCCCGTCCCGTGAAGCCCTTGTGCTAAACTTTTATGCGCTCTCATACATTTGTTATAACATCTCCCGTTAGATTTAATTATATCTACATTAGATCCGACTAGACTACAATACTTTCACTTATCTTTCTCTATCTCTGCATCCTCACTCGTTCTTGCTGTCTTTTCCGCTGGTTGATCGCTCCGCCGATTAAACAGTTTATCGCGGCACGCTTGATATTTTTATAATATGCGCTTTCACTTCACTTGGCGATTTTCTCCCCGAAAAAATCTAAACAAATCGCGGGAAAGTGCCCTACAGATCCACTAAATAACTTTAATAGATTTAATAAACTTATTTGCAGGTACTTAGCGGAGCTCTGCTAGACGCGACCACCCTGCTGGAACTCCCGAACTAACCAATAAAACACGCACTGGGTGTGTGTCCAAATATTTGTAAAACAATCTTCTTAAATAAAACACAAACGTAACTATAAATACTCAATTTATATTAAATACATTCACAATAGCAATAATTTCACTGAAATATAGGGCAATCTGACAAATTATACAAAAAGTAAGTATATTATTTACAATTCTATGGACAATAAAGGTAGGAGGTAAATCTATGTGAAATAAGATAAAATTACTAAATAGCTGTTAAATCTAAATTAGTAAAGTAATACAAACATCGCTTTATTTATACTAGATGAACGCAGACCAACCGGCAAAGAGGACAATTGAGCCGCATGCATTAAAGAAACAGTAATTCACAATTTCTAAATTATATTTTACTGAGGTATTTGCATTGTAAATTGGTAAAACACTACTGAACGTTGGTTAATTTTTGGAAAACGGCAGACTGTCGAACATCACGATCCTTGTCGGACTGTAAACGCCTTAGAACCGTCTGAAGGCCGTCATAATGCTGCCCGCTAACATCAGTGAAGTATTCTAAAACAGATTCTGTTATGGAAACAAAACAACTCACTTTACACCTTATAACCAAACCTACCATTAGTAACAATGTGTTGGGAAATAGTTCTGGCAACAACTAGCCGTACATTCGGAACCGGATCCCAACTGAGGTCTAGAAGGTGTGGCATCACTTCCGAGGCAAACTGTTCTGGGGCCAGTGCCCGGGACGTTAACAACTCTGAACAAAGCAATGCAAAAGACTGCCTCAGCTTCCACCTCTTAGAATGTGCGAATTTTTCCGCTAACTTGACCAGTAAACGTGAGGTCAGAGTTTGATCAGCTGATACGTGACGAATTAATTCCGACACCTGAAACAGTTTTTGAAAATTATAAAAAAACATAACAAGGTCCCTAGTTTAGCTTCACTTTTAAACCAAATCTGCTTATATTAGTCAAACATAATTATACCCTAAATTAAATTTGGATAATAACCAATAGCAAATGACACACAAAAAATAGATATCGTAAAATATGGCAAGAAAAATATATTCATACAATTAATAACTAGAGTTTCAATCAAATTTTGATCCAACAAACAAACAAGCCACCTAGGAAATCCAAAGTAATTTTAAAACACAAAAAAACAGACAGCATTATTAACTAATTTTAACAGGCATTAAAACAGAAACATATTTTTCGATAATCAATCACTTAAATTTCAATCTGATTAACATCAGCTTGGATTACTACCTATGGAGTTTACCCACAGGGTTTGGAGTGTGCGCGCATTCACAAAATGGGCAGTGGAATTCAGATAATCTGTTCCGATTTAGAAATAACAGATTTTTATTTCAAACTATTGAGATTACCAGATTTTTGGATCCCAACAGTAGAGTTCAGTTTAGTTTAAATCCATAAAAGAACATTTGAACAGCGGAGATTGAAATATAATTATAATTATATTTGATTTAAAACAACCAACTGTTTTGATTTATTTACAATAATTTAAGATCATTGGAAGATATTGTAGAATACAACTTATCTAAATTCAGAAAGATCTCAAACTATATATGGACCTGCTTTGATCTAGATCGTAAGAGGTTTACGGTAACATTTAGGGTCGGTTTTTCAATGCCAGTTTAAACTCGAGTTCCTACGAACTAAGTTCATAAAATGATCGTCGATTAGCATTAAAAGCGTTTTTCAATACAAGTGTTTGTTATGTTCATTTAAATTTTGCCGCTCCATTTGAATTAATGTCGTACTTTAATTGCCGCTTCATAGAAATTAACTTTATTTTAATTGCCGTTTGTATGTTGATAACAGTTTTGGTTATTTTGTTGTTTTTAAAGATTGATTTATGACGAGGTCAATTTCGATAGTTTCCATTTGTAGGCTAGAATTGCCCGTTGATGTTTTGTCTGCCCTGACGCTGGACGCCTTCTGCGAATCCACGTGTCAAATTGTTCTGGAACTGTTTCATCACATTTCGTAATATGGTGGTATCTGTTGGGGAATCCAGGTTCCCGCTGCGTTGAGTTTTTCAGTCAATTTTACATCCTCAATGACTCCGGCCGCTCGATTGCATCTGCGGGGGCCGTTACGAAATTAAAAAGTCAGCAGGTAATAATCTTTGGGCCCAGACGGACGTTTTAGAAAAATTGGGTTATTCGCGGCTCCTGCTATATTGAATTCTATCGTATCGTAGGTAATTATTATCTCGACCAAGTCGGAACTAAATAAAAAAATTAGCAGGTAAAGCCTTGTGTACGGACAATTGAGTGCAATTGTTCCTTCGATCTCACATCGGATATAAGCGTATTAAACCCGTGAAGGTGTGATTATCACAGCAGTGGTGTGTGTTTCAATAGGGTAGTCACAAGGTATAGGGGAGAATTTTTTTTCGTCGTATCTGCCGGGGGACCCCCCTAAAAGTTGCGAATTGGCTAGCAAATATGATTGGCAAAGTTTCAGATCAACTTGATAACGTTAACCCGTGCCTCACTGAGGTTAAAGTTTAGAAAAATTGCGATTTTTAGCAAAAAAAATCGAAGTATTTCCTCGATAAAATGGAAACCATACGTCCTAGGAACTTCATTCTTATCTCATTTTATAGGAAATTTTGTTGCCTTGAAGCTTTATTTCCATCATTTTTTTGCTAAAACATTTTGTACATCAAAAAGAGTTTTGTTGGAGGCGTTTTAAAATGTAAATGCAACAAAATCCAAATTGAAAATGAAGGAATTAATTTGTCTACATTCAGATACAACTTGTAACAGAAACTGCCGTTGTTCTTTTACCCCCCCCCCCCCCTTTTCAGCTGTGTCATTAACCACCCTTTAAACCGTTCATTATTTTTTCAGCCTTTTATAGTATATTAACAGAACTAGTTTAGAAGGCCTCTTTCTTAACGCACGAGTCCAAGTTGGGAAAAAACGAGACGCGAAGCGTCGGAGTTTTTCAAACGGGACGAGTGCACAAGTGGTCTTATGAAACGTGTTCTTTTAACTATTTTTTCTTATTGGGAAGTTTAAGAGTATTTTAAATAAATTATGTAGAAAATTTTACGTCAAATCGATTTACTTGGGAGTTTTTTATAACACTTATGGCAGCCACTGACAGGTGGCTGAAACTGACATTTCAAACTTTCAAATTCAAATCGAACTACCAACATCGTAAAAAAACAAACTAAAAACAGTACGATTATAGGCCTCCTTAACGTACTGTTTTTAAGCTAAAACAGTGCGCTTAGAACGGCTTTATAAAACCGAAATAGAAAAAATAATGTAAATTTTAATACCATACATCGGGATCAGTATTTAAAAATTCTGTATTGATACCAAATTTCTTAAAAAAATTTAGCGTTCGAGGAGAAACAAAAAATCAACTTGTTTGTCTAATAAATGATCGACTTGTTTAAGACTGAGTGTTGCTTTTACATCTCTGTCATCACAATCATTCTAGTCATTTTTTACTGTAGACCTTAATTTTCCAACAATGCTTGTTTTAGCATTTTTTCCCAAAGTATCATCGAAAAATGAAAATGCAACTTGCTCCGAGTTGCGATATCACAGATGGTTTATCATTTTAGACAGTACTTTGTCTGCAACCTCTTTATCAATTTTCCTGTATTTAACAAAAGATTTTAATAATTGTAGGTTTTGGTTGGGGGCCAAAGTGGGTTTGAGGGCGTTAAACCACGCTTTTACATAAAACAAATATCTTCTAAAAAAAAAGGCGAGTTTCGAGCTTATTATAAACATTGATCGGCCATTGAAAAATGCACTATTCTGTATGAACTTATTTTAAACTATGAACCGAGTATAAACCATCGTTGAAAAACCGGACCTTAATGTGCATTGATTTCAAATATGGATACTGGATCTTAAACCCAAAAAATCAATGCTTCTTAGGAAGGTCTATTAAATAAATTCATTTCGGATTAAGCTTTTAAAGATCACATTCACATTTGGATAAAAATTTAAAAGTTGGATCAAAAGTATTTTCTTTTAAATCAACTAAGCATACCAGACTTTATATTTGTTTTAAAATCAGTAAAGATTATAAGTTACAGAAAGAACAAAAAACGTGATTAATTACTTTGAAATGAAAGTACTGAGGAAGATAACCAGACCAGATAAGGAAAATGATATATGGAGATCCAGATACAACAAACTTTTTAAGAAACCTCTCAGAATTTATTATACTACATCAGCTACTGAACACGTGGTCAGGATGGATGAGAAAAGGCTGGCAAAAAGAATATTAAACAGCCGACTGCATGACCACGAAAACGATGGGAAAACAAAATACAAGAAGATGCACGAGATCTTTTAGGAGTCTTGAGTTTGGTAGAGAGTGGCAGGAGACAGACAGGCGTGAAGGCAGAAACTACAGGAGGCCAAGGCCCAATTTGTGCTGTAGAGCAATGGAAAAGAAAGATTATAAATCAGCAATAAACAATATCTGATTCAAACTAGTTCAATGTTTGAAACCACAAGAAAGGCCTCAAACTAATAAAATATTAAAATGTCTTGAACCGGAAGGCGTATTCAATGCATCAGAAACACCATTATTATGAAATAGGGCGACTACCATCCGATTTACGTTTGACTTGAATTATGAATCCATTCGAGGACTAGTTATAACCTTCCAACCAGATTCCACAGCGAAAACTAATTCTACGATTTTTGATCTTCTACTGGCGAGACATAAGACACGCCTTCAAGAAAAAGAAAGAGCAACCCGTTTTAAAATATAGCACAATTACCAGAGTTGGCTTGTACCATAGATTAGAAATATATTCAAGTTGAATTATGAATATGCCACAATGAAAATAAATTCATCCAATGTATAATAACCTACACATACTTAAGCTGTATTTATTTACAATTACTTCCAAATCTATTTGAATAATGGCAAGATTACCATGGAGTTCAATTTACAAGTTCATTAAAAACTATTAACTGTAAGACTCATACGTACGACTATATTTTAGTATGATTAGAAATACATTATTCCAAACCCTAGAAACCGTCAATTAATTGAATGCCTTCACAAATAACATTTTTTAAGCAAACAGAACCGGACCTACGTTGAAAATACAGAAGGAACTAAATAGTTTAACCATTTCGTGATGTGGACAGTGTGGATTCAACATAAACAGCAAAACCAGATCAGATGTAATAGCAAAAGCACAACCATATACAATGCACATCTGGTTAGAAATAAAGGCACTGGTCAAGAATATGGGTCCCAAACCATGTTCTAATTAGATAATGTAAACATTTGCTAACCTAACCTAACCTTGACCAGTACCAGGTTAGGTTAGCAAATGTTTACATTATCTAATTATAACATAAATTAGAACATGGTTTGGGACCCATATTCTTGACCAGTACCGAAATAAATATCCCAGAACACAAAAACCACTAATGGGAAGAACGTCTGCATCAGTTGAGCTGGTTCTTGAAGCTAATATAACCTTCTGTTAAATTTAATCTAACCCCCATTGGAAAAATGCTAACTTGACCATTTTGTGATAAGACCGGGGTATGCATAAAACACAAATAAACAGCAAAGAGAACCAAAAACATGTACCACACAGCTGCAGTATATTCTGAATTTTAATATCAACCCAGTTTGCTTTAAATTGCGATTCGCAAGACCCACCCATTCATCCTAACAGAACTTGTATAAAATGAATCAGATTTAATTTGATAAATTTGTCTTCAAAATACTAGACACAAAAAAACACAACTGGGGTTTGCTATCTTACCCTTTCCCGAAGAAAATGTCAAATAAATCAAATTCTTGCTTATCCTTTAATTTTTAAAATGTCACCAATAATAAGCACAGATGCAAACACATTTTATAGAAAGAAATCTATAAACATCTTCAGAGTAAAATCTCAAACGGGGAACCACCCAACAGACTTACCAATAACAAAGCAACTTCTCGAACTGCCGCTACTTTATCACAAAGCAGTTCTTGGGCTAGGGTGCTGATATGCTTGGTAGCATCTCCCGGACGAAACAGAGGGACTGCAAGTAGAAGCTGCTCAGCCAGCTCTTGCCGAAACCTCCAGTTTGCTTCGTTGTCTGTTTGCAGGAACTCCGCTAATCTAGGCAAATATATGTTTCGCTTCGATGGACTGATCAGCTGCAGACACAAAAACCAAGTATGTAAATAACAGCACAGTCGTCCACATTAAAAGGATCAGAACTTACCCTTAGAAAGTGCGCTAAATGCTTCAAAACTCCTATTCGGACCTCATCAAGGTCTTTTATGAAACCCTCGAAGATGGGAGTGAGGTTGTTTGTTGCGATGTCAGGCCCCAAGATCATTGCTAGCTCGTGTAAACTACTTGCTACCGTTCTTCTGACTTTGTATTGCATGTTGGCGGCCAGAACCTCAACGGTGTCTTTCAACATGTGCCAGTTCTTGCTGCCAAGGGTCAAGGCCACGGCGGGCAAGGAGTAGGCGCAATGGTAGGCCATTTCGTTGTCGGTGTTTTGAGCTAAATTAGGATCAGTCATCGACACGAAATGGTCGATAAGGAGTTGTGGCACTATATGTTGCGGGGGTTCTATGCTATTATTTGTTAGCTTTTGGTGTTCACCCTGCTCTTGCTGGTCTGCTTTGTCTATTCTATTTAGTTCCCTCTGGAGGTACATGGAAAACTTGTCTGTAAAAATTTTATCTGCAAAACAAGGTCATAATTATTGCAATCCCCACTTTACGGAACGATGAGATTTATAAAAACAATTAATTTAGCAAACTTTAAAATGCCTCATGAATGCATAATTATAGCTATATAATTCTGTATCGCTCAATGAATAATGGGAATGACAAAGGGATATAAAACATTATGCAAGTAAACAGACTGTGCAAAGAAAGATTACTTGAAAATATTAAATCATATACATAATTGAAGATTGTAGCGGAAACAGTCACATTACGTTATAGCAAGGACACAACCCTAAGTACGCGCCCCGCATTATCGACCCCACCATGAGCCACACGCCGCCCGCATCCGCTAGACGGCGCCATCCGAAACTCTTACTAATGAAGGGACATCGAAGCGCCCTTATTAGGAGCTTGCAAAAATACGATCGACAAGCAAGCTCAGCTCGCTCAACCATGAGCTCTGGAACGCATCTCTTGGGGATCATTCAAGTTAGATGCGAGTGTTGTTGACTTGCCCGTGCTCATCCAAGCGTTCACCAGTGTTTCTGTGTATATACGAGGGTTGCTCAGAATCTAATGCCCCTTATTTTTTTTCTTGGAAACTATTTATTAAAACTAAACATAATTTGTACACAGTATAAAGGAATATCTCGCATACATATACTATTTTTCTACGTAATCTCCGTCCACTTGTAGCGCCTTATTCCAACGCGAAACAAGGGCATGTATGCCTTGCTTGTACCAGTTCTTGTCCTGTTCGTGTAACCATGTCCTCACTGCATGAATAACGTCGTCATCGTCTTCAAACCTCCTCCCGCAAAGTGCATCTTTAATGCTTCCCGGGTTTCCCGACTTTTGTGGGGCCGTGCGTTGTCATGCAGGAGCAACATGTCTGCTGAATTCTTGTGAGGCCTAACTCGGCGGAAGCGCTTATTCAGTTTTTTTAGCGTCTTGACGTATGCTTTAGAATTGATTGGTTCTCCTCTTGGCATCACATCCATAAGAAGGACCCCATCAATGTCCCAAAAGACAGTTATCATGACTTTTCCGGCAGACGATGTTGTCTTGAATTTCTTCGTTCGTGGTGAGTTTGGATGACGGCACTCCATTGACTGCCTTTTCGTCTCCGGCTCAAAATGGTGTGCCCAGGTTATGTCGCCTGTAACAATACAGGACAGAAATGCCTCCCCTTCAGATTCAAATCTGGACAACAATTCAGAACAAATTGCTTTTCTTTGAATTTTGTGTTCGGTTGTAAGGCTTCGCGGGACCCATCTTGTGCAAACCTTGGAATATCCTAGAGCCTTGGTAATTTTACTCGCACTTCCATTGCTAATTGAAAGCTGTATGGCTAATTGCCGACTTGTGATGCGTCGATCTTGGCGAATAATGGCATCAGCGCGGTGCAACACGTCCGGACTCGTGGACGTGGTAGGACGGCCAGAACGTTGTCTGTCCTGTAGCTCAGATTCTTCGCTTCCAGAAGCTTTAATTCTCTGCACCCAGCGACCAACGGTGCTCCTATCGACTGCACGGCTTCCATACACAGCACACAAACGTTTATGAATATTCACAACAGTCTGCTTCTCCGCAACCAAAAATTCAATTACGGCGCGTTGTTTGTAACCAGTGTCATTTACAGACGCCATTTCAAATTGTTTACTGGGGCTGCACTGTTTGTCAGATGCTTCTGCAGTTTTGTACATATACGCGCGAAACTTCAAATTTGCAGCGCGGAAAATTTCACTTTTTTATTTGTGTTTTTGGCTGAGAAAACAAATGAGGGGCATTAGATTCTGAGCAACCCTCGTATATACTGTTTTGTGCTTCCTATTCTATCTGTGTTCGTCTCAATTTCTTGTATTACGTATGTGAATTAAAAGACTTTAGCCGAGGCTATAATTTTTATATGAGAAATATATTTGCTTTCGGGTAAATATAAAATTCCCCACCCCCTCCAACAAGATATAATAAGCAAATGGGAAAGAAAACCTAATAGCAAAGAATGAGCAAACATCATGATTATATATTTTATCAGAAGAAACCACACAAGTAAATGCTCCCATCAGTTAACGTTATTGTTATTGTATATTAAATCCCATTTTGAGCAAAGGCCTCCCCCATTTGGTTCCATAAGCTTCTATCATCTGTTATCTGCCACCAGTTTTTCCCGGCTGCTTCCTCGATCTCCTCTGACCATCTAGTCCTAGTGCTTGGCCGCCCTCTTTTTCTGCTGCCTTCACTTGGACACCATTTTGTTGCAATCACTGACCGCCTTTTATCTTTGATTCGTCCCAGATGCCCTGCCCACTTCCATTTTAGCACTTTGCACCTGTTTATTACATCAACTGTCCCTACTTTTTTATGTAACGTCACTTTTATTTTATTTTTTAGTTTTAGTTTCAGGATAGAACGTTCAATTTTTGTTTGTGTAACTTTTAGCTTCTTTGACTGTTTTTTTATTTAGCGACCATGTTTGGGAGCCATAAGTTAAAACCGGAATAATGCACTTATTAAACACCTAACTTTTTAGTTTTAATGGTAAGTCGCCTTTGAAGATTTTCTTAAGTGACCAGTATTTTTTCCATGCCCTATCGATTCTTCTTTGAATTTCAATTTCTGTTCTCCCTTTGAAGGAGAGCGCCTGACCAAGGTAAATCACTTCGTCTTGATATTTAATCTCTTTTTCTTTGATTTTTGTATTATCTACCACTCTGTTACTTAATAGGTTAGTTTTTTCAAAGTTTAAAGTCAGTCCTATCTTTCCACATTCTTTTTCTACGTCTATTATCATGTTTTTTAACATACTTTTACCATAGGCAAATAAACACTTAGACGTCTGACGGTAATACACTACTAGAATCAGTACAAATATTACCGGACTTGCAGTCTAGGTGGCGCATCTTACCAAAATCCTTACTAAATTGTAGGTAAGCAAAGTGAATATTGTAGGGAAACTAGGAACACTGAGCGTTGTATGGAATGGTTTTGCTGGGCCATAGTAGAGAGTCCAAAAGCCAGGTAAACGCGGATTATGACCATTTTGAGGTGCGTTAGGCTGGACATTCATTGTAACTAGTTTCAATAATATTTGAAAACACATAATACTGGAATCTGGTAGCAGTCAACAAGCAAACCTAAGAGAAATATATTTGAAAGACAGATTTCAACAAATTAACTTTTATTGTACACTTGAAATACGAACAAATATGTTAATTGTGAGATATTATACGTACTTTAGAACTTAACCTATTTTTACAATTTCTTATAAATTTGGATTCCCACGTTGTTTGCTTTTGCAAACGTACCAACAATGTGTACCGAACAATAAATTGCCTGTGTTCTTTACACGGTTCATTAATGTTTAAAAACGTGGGCATCATATGATTAACATAATTTATACATAATTCATATAAAGTAGCGAGTACATTTAAATTACTTTTAATATTAGGATAGTGCTTAACAAATACTTTTAAAGTTAGTTTTACAATAAAATTCGTTAAACTTTTTGGTGGGCATAATTTTCCGTAAATTGAAATATTATCAGTTCGATAAGCCTTCTGTTTTATTAGTTCATCTTCAAGATTTGTATGAAAATCGGATGAACTTTTTAATGAGTTTTCACATAAACTGCACTTGTACTTGTATAAACATTTGCGCAATATAAATCCCGCCGTGTACTTTACTGAGCAGTCTTCTAATGTAAAGTTATTCGCATTTTCTGTTAATGTTTCGGCATCACAAACATCATTTTCTTCGTAATTTTCGTTATACGACGATCCTTTTACATCACGTACGGTATTTATTGTTGCTGATGGGTCATCATACGTATTAAAAATAAAATCCTGCTGGTCGTCCTTCTACGAAGACGTTCTCGATTAATAATGTTATATCTGTAATAATATTATATTACGGTTATGGCTATGCTACTTAACTAAAACTGTGAGTTTAAGCTCAATGTAGGGGAATGTGTCCGTCAGTATGCAATCTTCTGTGTGAAAGATGTGTAAGATTCCAGTTACAGTCTTTTCAAAGGAGATCTATGCCTGAAGACAGAAAACAGAGCCAAGTTGACGCGAATTGCTTTCCTAGAAAGACATATAGTTGTCTAACCTTAATACATAAGTCACTAAAAGTTAACTAATACAGATAATTTATTAATTGGCCGAATTATCAATACGATTAGACTTAAACTATACACTCCAACAACACTTCGCCTTTAATTGGAGTGAACTTAGTTTCCCACTTCTAGATAAATCGAAAAATGAGAAACCAAATAAATACACGCCTAAAACTCAGATTCACTAATAAGTAAGAAGCTACTAAAAAGTGGGTCAAAATACGCATAATAATTAGCGTTCCTTAGTTCGAATATAACCGTACGATTTATTTTTTATATAACTTCATAGTACAACATCATACCAACGCGGTTAGTCGTCGAGATTAAATTAAAAGTGAAAAGAGTTATGAAAAAAATCGTAAAAACACATGATAAAAAATTTGAATAAAAAGTATAGCCGATTGCTACGGTTAAAATCAACCTAACCATGTTACATAATCTTTATGTGGATTTAATATCTTGTCGCGTAATCTTTTTGCCGCTTTAATAACAACTATCATCCTTCCTTTCTTAAAAACCTAAGCGTCTCACACTTTACCTATATATAGTTTCTTATCAAATGTAGACACAATGCGAAAGACTGAAAACAAGCTTCTAATAGTTTGCAACAATCCGTTAAAACAGGGAGGAACTTTTCCTTTAACTGTTTTTAGCTCTGCAATAACTTCTAAACTGTTTTCTAATGTTGTTTGTATATGAGAGTTTTTGGTTGAAAACGGCAAACGGTTTTTGTTATTTGCACACAAACTGCAGCTGTTCAGTGCATCTCCTAAATCGTTAACAAATTTGATAAATGTTGCTGTTGCGTCATAATAAGGTGGCAACTGACCCGTTGACACTCCCGTTCGAATAGCAGCAGCCATTGAATTGCTGAAAATTTGATATGCAAGTTTGCATTTCATTTTTTGATAATTATTGGGGAAAATATGTATATCTGATATTTTC
>JABXWE010057138.1:0-16629 GCA_014611495.1 Limonius californicus | reverse complement strand
TTAAAAGACCTTTCAAATGAGGTGTCACTCGACCCCCCTTTCTATTTAAAATAAAAATTCAAAATGGCGCCCAGCCGCCATTTTAAATGATAGAAAATTGAATCATGGGCTAAAAAATAATATTTAATTTCCCATTAAAGCACACCAAATTTTGTGGTAAAATATCAAGTCGTTCAGAAATTAGTTGGGGGGGGGGTTACTTTATAGACACAGGGTATATATATATATATATATTTTTTTTCAATTTATTATCATTATTTTTTAATTAATTTTTAATTTCCTGTCGCCCAAATGACGGTCTCCCACTTAGCTACCGCCCAGTTGACCATCGTCCAATGTGAACTGTCGAGTTGGCCGTCCCGCAATTGTCGCACATCCCGTCCAGTGTACTGTTTCCCTAACTATAGATGTTTATAATATTGCTTTTGAAAATGACATGTTATATGTCAAAATACCCATAAAGCATCAAAAAACGAACAACAAGCCGGTTGAAATTAATAAATAATTGAAAGTTCCACATAACGAACTTATACAGCAAATTTCTCTATATAACGAACTTTTGAGCTAATCACAGCTCTTTTCGAAGAAATCACATATACCTAAAACTGTTTCTAAATACCGAAGTAAAATTTCTATATAACTATTATTTTAAACACAAACAAAATACTATTTTCTAGTGGATGTATTACGCAACTAAGAGTGGTTTCTTAACAGCAGTACAAAATTAAATTTAACCATCTTATATAAATACTGTATAATGGTTGACATATTTTTAAAAATATGCAAACCCTTCAAAAGAATTTCTTAGGTTTGTCTAAATGTCAGTTTTAAGAGGAATTAAAATTAAATATTATTTTCATGTAGTTGTAATTGTAGACTAGATATATAAGGTGTTCTGTATAGCGAATTATTTTTCTGGATTTACGGACTTCGCTATATAGAAGCTTGACAGTATCAAGTGGATAATAAATATAATATATTTAAGAGTGACCAACCCCCCTGTCTTCGGAGTTTATTTTTCTAATATTGTTTACAACCTATCTGCAGTAAATATAGGATTAACTCCTTGCAACTACAAATGAGTTTAATTCATATACAGTGGTGTGAAAAAGTTCTGCATCAGTTGCACAAATAACATAAATTGCAGTTTAAACCCATTTTTTTCAAATGTTTTTCATTTCATAATTGCAAATATAATACAGGTACTTAAAAACAATATTAGTAATAATAGTACATTGTATATCAGAATGTGGTCCACATCTAAACATTTATTACAATGCATACTAATTAATTTTAAACTATTTTAGTACTTAATAAGCCATCATTTGTTTTTAATAACTAATTCACACCTTTTTGCCGTAGAATTCACTAGTTTATGTATTCTTCTTTCGTAATGCAGCTATACCAGGCATCAATTAGAGATTCGATTAATTTTACTTTTTTACTTTCCCATACCTTATAGGTATAGGGTAAGTATTGAAATCATGAAAATTTTCGAAATCGAGATTTTAACGGATATATCCGTTTTGGGTCTCTAGGAACCCAAAAAAGTGGTTTTTAAAAAATGTCTGTCTGTGGGTGGGTATGTACGTACGTATGTACGTACGTATGTACGTATGTGACGCTCCTACAGCCGAAAGTATTGCTCCGATTTTGATGCGCTTTGGAATGCGGGGGTGTATCGAAAATTCATCGAAAAAATAAGCTTTTCAAAAAAATCCGAAACCGGAAGCGAAAGTTACGCATGTTTTTTTGGTATCACTTTTTTCGTGATTACAATTTTGAAACTTTTATCGCGGATAACGATAGAGGGTCATAAGGCAAATCTGTTAGTTTTTTGCCGAACTCGCTAGCTTTAAACTGAAGGGCGCTATGATTTTTTGAAAATTTTGAGTTTAACGCCCAATTACTCGAAAACGGATGAATCAAATGATTTTTATTTTCTGAATAGTATATGAAGGGTAAAATGAGGTGATATAAAAAGTTTTTTGAAAAATTATAAGGGGCCTAAATTACGAATTATCAAAATTTTGGAAATTTTCAAAAAATTATTTCTCAAAAACTGCTCCAAGGAATTTTTTTAAATTTCATATGTCGATAGACCTCGCAAGGGGCTATCGATATGTTTTTTGAAGAACTCCGTAATTTTCCTGTGGCGCCCTTTACGAAGCTTGGAAGTTTGAAACTTCAAACTCCTTTAATTAATAAACGAAAAAAGATAGGAAGCTGGGGTTTTCACTGAATCGCTCAGTACGTAATGGAGCATATGAATATGCAAAGAAATATTACACTCGTGGATATATGTAAACGCACCGGCCCCCTCCCCCCTCTTTTTTTGAAAAATATTTTTTTTATTCTAACGGTTGTTATTTGTTTGCGTCAAAGAATCTTTTTCCGCGAAAATAAAAAAATGGATTTTTTATGCCCTACAAAATATAATTTCCAGGGACTTAGAAAATTTTACCTCGGTAGCAACAGCGATCGGTACTAGTTAAGACCGCGCGACGTATATAGTAGAGAATGAAGTATGCCTGGTTGCATATTAAAAGGAAATTAAGGGGCACCGCAGATATTTGGCGGGAATTCTTACAAACCTTGTAAGTCTGTTCGTTACGAGGCAAGGTTTTAGGATAGCACTTGAACAACCGTTTTGAGGAAAATAACTCTACTGTTGAATAAAGATGATATGAACAGTTTCCAGTATGGGAAAGTCCAGGGAGGTAGTCGCGTCCACTTATTTGTGTATGTATTTTTGTTTTCGAAATAATGTTAGAAATCTTCTGCCATAAGTTTTCTATAGGGTTTAGGTCCGGGGATTGTGCGGGATAGTCTATTCTTTTAAGTTTACTATTTGTCGATATCCAAGATTGAACCTTTGCTCTGTTGCAAGAAGCATTATCTTGAAAAATACAACATGCAGTCTACCAACACCTTCAGCAGACATGCAGCCCCATATCATGACAGAGGTTGGATGTTTAGTTGTTGGCAGAACACACTGTCGTGAAAATTCTTTTCCAGGAAATCTACCAACATATGTGTTTCCAGCATAATTGTTAATGTTAAAGATAGATTCATCACTAAATAATACTTTCTACTATTATTTTAATGACCCCATTAGAAAATGTGCAAATAATTGATTATCGATTTTAGAAAAGACCTTACCTTAATTCTTTTCTATAGATCTCTAAGAACCTAATTAAAAGATAAGTTGTTGACACCGTTATAAAAGTCAAATATTTTTTTTAATATCTATATGCCAGTTCAGCATAGACTGCTATTCATGGCAGAGTTCATTGATCAGTTTTTGAACGTGGAAATCACTAATCACTGTTGTCCGTTGTTTGATAACTCGTTCTATAAGTTTCAGTAGGTATACAACCGCACACATATTTATAAATCGCATTTAATTTAAATGTTGATTTACTCACTGTCACTGTTTTAGAAGGTATATTGGCAGTTTTCTTTTTAGTCTTATGTGCAATGAGCAAATCAAATATGTATTTAAAAGTAATTTTTGGAAACTGTGCCAAAAATGTAGCTAAACTTCAAGAAATAATTATATTCTTGGGTGATGCAGAACTTTTTCACACCGCTGTATATAAGGTGTTATTTCTATATAAAGAAATTTCTTTATAGCGAATTATTTTTTTGGATTTACCGACCTCGTTATATAGATGTTTGACTGTATCAAGTTGATAATAATTATAATATATTTAAGAGTGACTAACGCCCTCTGTCTTCAGAGTTTATTTTTCTGATATTTTTACAACCTATATACAGTAAATATAGGATTTAACTCCCTGCAACTGCAAATAAGTTTGATTCATATACATTCCGTATAAATTTTAAATAAATTATTTTGCTTCTTCGTACTTAATACTATTTTTATGATATCAAGTAGTTTTTACAACTTCTTCGTTAGGCTTTCAAAATTTTACTATTGTAACACAATATTTATTTATTTTTTGTTCACGATAATGTGCTGATTTTTAGTTTATTTGTTTTGTAACCGTAAGCGCATATTAATGTTTGTTTATTATGACAACACGTATTATACCAGAACTGTTTTAAGGCTTCCGGCGTTAGTTGTTTTGTAAACAACTACAATAAACCTAAATTATTTTAACGTAAAGGTAAACAGGAGTTGCCTTAATTTGAAGAAGCTCCTTAGTTATTTTTGCATTTATTCATTGAATTAAAATTGCAACTAGATGTTTTAAACAGAATGTACATAATTACAAAGCTCTTCCAATTAAATATAAATACATTTCTACTAGATTATTTCAGTTAGGTTTTTTTTTTAGAAAGTTTCTTCCTGGATGATCCTGACCTCCAATATACCGTCCCACCAGAATATTTAAGTCATACAGAAAAATACGAAGAAGCTATAAGGAAAACTTGCGCAATTTTTAGGAAAGTGCAGCAATTGCAAAACGAAGGAAAAGCAGGAATGGATAGTTTTAGGTAAGCATCGTTTACTTTGATATGGTAGGCCGAATTTGTTTTATTGTTATTGATGGGATAATAATTCTACTAAAATGCTTTTCTCGTACGATTGCATTAAAATGCAATAGTTGTTTAAAACCTTAATACATTGAACGCTACACGTTTATTGTTGTACTTTGACCCAAACGAGATAATATGGTTTTACAGAAAACAACTTATACATTATTATGCCTTGGGAATAACGTCATTCACACATTGCTTACTTAATGTAACGAGTTCCTTTACGTAGTATTTAAATATTAAAAAATAATTAAAATTTACTGTCAGCAGTTTACTCAAACATGTATCAGTTAGAATTTGTACCTTGTATTGATTTTTTCTATCAAACAACAAATAGTGAGTGATAAGTACATTACAGGGCAAAATTGCTACAGATAAAATGTAATTGACCAGTCAGAGCTGAGCAGTATTAGCAGAATATATTGTTCCTTAAGAAGTGTCCTGAAGT
Source organism: Limonius californicus (assembly GCA_014611495.1). Lineage (NCBI taxonomy): Eukaryota > Metazoa > Arthropoda > Insecta > Coleoptera > Elateridae > Limonius > Limonius californicus. Next base: position 11,675 of record JABXWE010057138.1, on the reverse strand, counting down.
GGAGGGGACACACAACTTCCTTACAAAGTTCAACAAGAGCTAATAGAGGACCTAATCAGTTAAATTTAGAACATTTTTTGATATGTAGAAAATAATTACAAATTTTTATATACTTTAGCTCTTTCGACACTTAATTTTTTGCATTATTTATATACCACATAAAAACCTTAAGTTTATGATCTTTTGCTGGAACCGAAACTGTTAACGCCGTACTTTGAATTAATATCTTGTAGTGGCGAAGTATTAACTTCTATAAAATCTTCTATGATTTCTAAACACTGAAGGAATATGTTACGGGCCAATCGAGCTTTTTCGACGATTCGTAACTAGCTTGATGGAAAAGGCCTACAGCTTAGCTCAGAGGAGAAGGGGGAGTTCGTGGAAATCGCTTATGGGAGAAAATCTTTAGTTGTGTACAGGGCGAGTCAACATAAGTGAGCGCCACCTTCCAAATCCAGTTGATTGTAGGTCCTCGTGGAAGGCCGAGAAGCCAACAGCTTACGGGAACGGAACTTACCGTGATTGTGCCTCCTGCTATATATTTAAAGCTTGCAAAATTCTTACACCAACAAGTACAAAAGACACAATAAGAGACAGTAAACTTTAAAACACACATAATGAAATGGTTAAAATATGACAGTACAGTAAAATGACACAAGTTATAATGCAAAAAGTTTGAATTATATGATTTTAATTCGTTCAGAGAAACTCGCCGCCGTTGACGCATAATATTTATAGTATAATGAATCTGTGTGGCCAATGGCGTAGTTTGCAGGAAAAATACAATATTAATATCTTTTACAAAGAATAAATAAATGGCGATTGAAGATCGCTTTTAGGTTGCATAAAAAAGGTTCAATATCGCGAAATTCTGCAAGTTGACGCGAGCAAAAAAAAAGGTTTCTTTGTCACAACACAAAACTGGGAGTTTTTACCTTGAACTTCCGGTGGATGGCTTAAAGCGAGGCAAGCACAATATGGCGGCGATTTCAAAAAAAAAAAGGGAAGGAAGACAACGTTCTTCGGAGCAGCATGGGAACGAGGTGTAGCTAATACGTCCCTGTAGAGGGTCAAGTTGCTTCCAACTAGGTCAGTTAACGTGGAGACAGAAGCGAGACTTTTTCGGACGACGGGAACGAACCAAATTCCAGCAAAACACTTGCACGATTTCCTTTTTTTTTCTCTTCACTTCACAAAGATCCGAACTGAATTCGACAGGAGCAATTAACTTAAATTGTCCAACACCAAAGCGAACCTTCTGTTATTGTTTTTTTATCCGACTTTAAGTCGATTTGATTATGCTCTACAGCAAACGGTAATACGATAAACTTAACAGAAGCGCCACGAAGGGAAAAGAAACTATCTTCGAAGTTATGTCCGTCTATCTTAAAGGTCTAGCTTCCACTTTCATTACGGCTCCCGTATGGGCGACCGGAGCCATCAGAGATGTAAAATTGACTGACTTAAAAATGCAACGGGATTTGCACTCTCCCAAAAACCATTGCACCACATTTCGAAATGTAACGCAAAAGTTCTAGAAGGAATAAAAATTAACACGTGCAACTGCCGAGATCAACACTTCCGAGAATCAGAAAATCAGCCTACAAAGAGAACGTTCAAGGGATTAACGGAACTGGCCTTTCATAACTCAATTTTCAAGACAAAACAAAATAGCGAAAATGGTAACCGAAAATAAGACTGCAATTAAAATAAGTTATTAATTCTGACGAAGCGGCAAACAAATTAAGAAATTGATTCATACAGAGCGGCACATTTTAAAATGAACGTAACAAATATTCCTCCAGAACTGTGTTTCAAAATGTAATACATACCTACTTCAGATTTGTAGCAGTTACAAAAACCATTACAAATCTGGAAAATAGTACTTTCTTGCCATAAGAATACATACATAGCAATTCCAATATTTTATGAATGAAATCAGCGATTGAATCAAAGCCCAATTAAAACTTATACAACTATTTAAAAAAAATTAATACTTTACGAATCTTAGAATGGTTTCTAATTTTTATTACCTCTACCATTTTTTCATCTTTGTACTTGTATTTGAGCACGCCATCTACCTAAAAATCACCGAACTGCCACCTCTATGTAACCGGTTCTAATCGTCACTATTCGTGAAAATGGAGCAGAAAAGCAGCCAAACAAGAAATATAATTCGCTGTGTATGGCTCTCACATTTGTTAGTAGTGTTGCTTAGGTCTCCACGCAGGGAATGACAAATTAAAAACTGCTTTGCGTCAAAAAATTTAAAATTTAAAACTTTTAACATTTTCTTCTTTAAAAGTTTGGGATCCACCCAGCCAAAATTTCACATTATTATTATTATGATCCTCGTTTGTACTGCTTGCGCAGTATCGAGGCGGTGTGGGGCAAAGCTAAGCTAGTTTGTGCTATGCACAACAGGGCCCGACTCTGCGGGTTGCCGTGTTGGTGCGAAACCGTGCTTGGCTTGCCTGTCAAAATTTCACATTACCTAAGTTAAAAGTTCGTTAAGTGTAAAATCTATAAATACAACAAAAATATAGAGTTTTGGAAGCAATTTCTATGCTTAAAAATAAGAACATTTTCTACGACCGCGCCATCTATTGGTTCTGTACCCCTGAGGCCACTGTCTTAACTCCTTTTGAATATTTGGTGCTGTATCCTGTTAACTTACTATATTTTTTAATATCGTGGAAGTTACTTTCAAAAGCAACTAACTTAAAATATAAGTAAAAAGACAGCCAAATACATATTTATTTTGATTATTTTGCTACTATTATACCAAAGAATATATAATTAATTATAGTAGTGACTGCTTATAATGAACCCGATTGTATTGAACTCTCGTTAATCATGAACCGTTATCGATGGCCGAATAAATCGTTCAAAGCAACTTTTCTCGAGTTTCGCGTATATTGAACTTTCGTATACTATACCTTAGTAAACTGTATTATTTAAATGAATAAAAATCAAAGTAGTTACGTTGGATGAACTAAGAAACTGCAATGAATTTATTTACTAATAAATAAGATGCAGTTTTGCAATGTGTACATTTCTAATATTTATTTCTTGTAATTTAAACAAAACTAAGGTAGCCTAAGAATATATTGACATATGAATGAAACCAATAAAAAAATTAATTAAAGCAGAAAGAAACACACTAATTAATGATGTAATAAATGTTCAAACTGCCATCCACCTTGCTGTTCACATAAGTCAATCCGCCGCAGAAGAGAATTTCTAACACGAGTTAGCATAAGTGGGGTGATTGACATACATGATTCAATAATTATTTAACATCTTCCTTAGATCCTACGAGAGTTTTGTAGACCTTTTTTTTACTTTACCCCACAAAAAGAAATCTAATGGAGTCGAGGCGAAGGATGAATTGCGCCTCTTGCAATTAATCTGTTATGAAATGGTTCATATTGGTAGTTTTTTTCAATTCTATAGAAGTGGGCTGCACGTGCTCCGTCGTTTCGAACCATATACGCTGTCTAGCATAAAGAGCAATGTCTGCTAAAAGTTGAGGCACATCATTTTCTAAAAAATGTAAATACATTTTCCAATTAAAACTGCCCTCAAAGAAGCGGGGAGCAACAATAAAGTTGTCAACGATACCGCACCACACATTTACAATAAAAATTCTTTGAAAGTGTGCTTGCCGAATCCAATACACACCCATTGTTACTAAACGTATCTTTGTCAGAAAATAGAATATTTCCTAAAAACAGTGGTAACTTCGTTTCTTAAAAATTAACAGAAATTCACTCGACGTGGGTAATCGTTTTTAGTAACGTGTTGCACTAATGTGACGGGGTAAGGATGAAGCCGGTTTGTTTTTTAAATGTTAAATACTGAACTTTGGCTAAAGCCTACAGTTCTTGCAAATGCTCGTTGGTTTATATGGGTATTACCAGTTACTTGCTCTACGGCTGCCGCTTCAGCTTCTACAGTTGTGACATGTTGTTGTCTTACCTTTGGCTTGTAAAACTATCCATATTGCCACAAATTTCTTTTCAAACTCCTAAAGGCACTATGTGAATGAAGGGGTCTATCCGGGTATCTTGTGCATATCGTGATACTGCTAAGTCCGCCGTCTCTCTGCATTCTCCCAAAATCAACATCATATCCGTATTCTCGCTATTACAATACATACATTGAAACTGATAGCTATTACCACAAGAATCTACACAAATCAACAATTTTGTATAGAAGCTTGTTAAGTTTTGACAAAACAATAGTTGACATTTACCTATGTAAGGGACTGTTGATGTAAAAAAATATTTCGTATAGCATAAAGAAAAGTTAACCATGCATATGTGAGAGGTGTAACCTACCTACTTTTTACAAAATAAAATGATTACACTGTATAACAAACAGCAATTTATACTTGAAACCGTAATATGTGTCGCTTATAATGAACTTTCTTCTCCGAGAACCGTAAAATGGAAACTTCCAGAAAGTACTTTTGTTGCACCGATAAATTTGATGACGTTGAAGAACTGCTGTTAAACGAGTGGCTCAAGAGAACTGATATTGACAATGTGGGAAATAATGGCGATGCTCTACCTCTGATGATGATAGAAGATGTATGTACAGAAAACTTTGCAGATGACGATATTATTTGCTTCATTTCACTCAATATTTTCAATACACAATATATAGTTGCTTTGTATGAATTTATTGCTTTGTTGGATATAATGTATTTCGGCTATAATGAACCGTTTTTAGCGGCCAGTGGTGGTCCATTACAACTAGATACTACGGTGTATGCTTAAAGTTAAGGTTGACAAACTAAAAAGCAATACATTCAGCAATCACTGTATCAAAAAAAAATCAGATTGTAAGCGTTATAATTGAAATAGATACTGAAGTATAAATGCAGAACGTAATTATAGATATCTTAAGGAAACCGATACCATATACTGCTCAAGAAGAAAGAAGCAAATAATAAACTTAAGAAGAAGAAACTTAATCGAATCACAGTAGACAATAGTCTTCGTAGATAGGAATGGAATGGCAAAAAATAAACTTGAGCTTTCAAAATCTAATAGCGAAAAGGTTAAGATAGTTCATGTACTAAAAACATATCCAGTAATATTAAAAAAAATTGTAAAATACAACCAATGTCAGCCTTCTTGAATTCCAGTTGAACATCTTCTTTAAAATCATTTAATTCAGAAGGCATATACTGTCAGTCCAGTTATTTGATAAACGAATTGTTTTTTATGTACATGAAATGATATGTTATTATTTTCATAATTGACTCAAACATTGCTTCATATTATAAATTCGATAGCATCGATAGCGTTTGACTTAATTAAAGATTGTAGTTGACATGACTCATACCTAGAAACAGATGCATTTATCTAATTCAATATCTTTCTTTCGGTCTCAGGTCTCTGAACTACCCGATTGGAGTTTGCGGGACCATTAATTACACCAACATACTACACTATACACTACACTCACCCATGATTCATTTTTTTGCCCTTTTAAGAGATTACGCTTTTATTTTATTTGTTACACCGTTATGTTCACTTTTAAAAGATTTTTTTCTGCTTATCAATAAAGTAAGGACGATGCAAGTTTTGTATACCGTCGTCATAGAAGGTTGTCGTCTGTGACGAAAATAGATTTTGTACCATCGTTTTGAAACACTCGCGGGTTTTTAAAAAATTATCTAGTTGGAGGAAGAGGTGCAGTCATTTGGCAGTAAGTCGGGACTGCATGGGGGATGGTTAAAACTTTGCCAATTGAATAGCCCAATGAGTTGCACGGCTCGAGTTGCCGCGTGCAATCAGGCATTATCGTGCAAAAGCACGACTCCAAACGTCAATTCTTTTTTCTTCTCAACTTTCTTAAGGTCTCACCATTATACACGTCTGCATTAATTTTCGTATCACGTTCCAGGAAATCACCCAACAAAACGCCCTTTCTGTAAAAAAAAACAGTAGCCATAAGCTTTCGGTTCTCGAACGTTTTCTTGAACTTCTTAGCTTTGGGAAAACTCGCATGCTTCCACTGCAGCGATATTTGTTTGGTATCAACATTTGAATGCGAAATCCAAATCTCGTTGTTAGTCGCAATGAGATTCGGGTACTGGTCACCATCCGTTTTGTAGCGATGCAAGGTCAGTGCAGAGGGTATTCCTTGATTTTTGTGAACTTCCATCAACATCCATCTTGCACCAAATTTGTAGTACTATAGCCTGTTTGTGACAATTTCCGAGCTTCACGAATTTATTCACTTCATTGCTCATCTTGCAGGTTTGTTCGGCCATCTCTGAAATTCCTCTACACTAGTGTGTACCTTTCCTGCACTTACGATGCCTGGACCATAAACCACGCATATTTGACTGTTAATTTCTGCAGCGATTTAGTTTTTGGAGAATACGAATCTGACAGCGCACGCTTCACGCTCGACGCTTTATAATACAGCTGCATAGAATGATAGAACCACGGTAAAGGGACGTGTGGCTAGCTCATCAACCACTAAAGCATCCCCACAATGCACCAGATTTACTACGCCCCTCGTTCGGCGAGAATATTATAAGAAATTTGAACTAGTAACTATAGTTACTCTCCCGAATGACCTTGTCGAGCTCTTTCCACAATCTCTCTATCATAGTTTCTTAGATGGCTACATCATAAATCATATTTTGAAAAATTTGCCTTCAAGTTCTAAGCCCTTGATGCAGGATCTACAAATAAAAATACTATTTTGTTCGGTAATTTATTAGAAATCTCCTTATCTGTATTTAGAAACAATACAATAGTATACTCAAAATAGTAATAATTTGAGTAATATAACGTAATATTAAATGTTTTTGTTATTTTTGTGTTAATATATATTTTGCAGCAATTTACACCCCCTTGCATTCCCTAAGTTATTCAGCAATTTTTTAAAAACTAGATTATTTTCAGAAATGTGCTTTTGAGTATGACAGTCACTACTTATTACCTTAGAATTTGTTTGATTTAATATCTCTTGTGTTTGTCCACTTACAATTAAATACAAATATTCTAATACTTTGGAATAAATATAATAAAATAAATAACGAGTTAGAATTATTATCTTCGTTAATTATTAAAAACCGAATATTGAAAATCGCAAGGCAATTTCAAACCAGCAAAGTATGTCTAGTATGTATGGGGTAAAAGAGTAAAAAGCCTACTTAAAGCTGTAGGTCCTCTATGCCTGTGGTACTTTAAAACGCTAATCGCTACATTTCATAAGAGACAAGGCACTCGAAGAAGAAGAAGAATATTGAACGTAGCTGTGAATATTAAAAAATAGAATTTATACGAGTATGCTTAACAAAATGAAAATTAAGTATATTACGGTTTCAATTTCAGGAAAATCTATACAACTAACGGGTAAAATTGTTAATTATTTATTCATAAATACTATTAAAATTTTAAAACCTCTTTCTGTTTCTAGTTTTGTTTTGTATTTTGTGTTTGTTGGGAAATGTTTTCTCGGTCTTATCATTTAAAAACAAACGTTTATGAATATTTATCGATGTTTGTCATTTGTCGGTATTTATGTTCGTCAACCGGTCACTCCACGAAAAGCTATAATAAATTTCTTATCGCCCTTTGTTTCAAAAAAATGCATTTTTTATTTAAAGCGATTAAAATGTTGATTTGATATCTTACAAGGAAGTTAGTTGCAGCAGTATACAACTAAGCACCTACCACTCCAGTCATATAAAATGTTATACAAAGTGCCTCGAAAAGGTCTGTACAAGACGCTACCACATATTCCTGAGGCCAAAATCGGGCGATTTAACCCAACTTACCTAGGTATATACAAAAATGAGCGGTTATGGAGTTACAGTTTTCTAAAGTGAGACTTGCCCGTAATCGTTTATCGACTTTTAGCAATAGTACCTGTTTTGGGTATTTTTGCATACGAATAAGATTATTTTGCCAAAGAAATATAAAAGATACTGTAGAAAACAGTACCTGATCCTCCCGCTTAGGACGCCGCTGATGCATTTATTAAAACGAAACTAGGCTCTAACCTGCAATATTAATGAGTAACGTATGTACATAATATTTCCAAATATTGGTCCATCTATTACCCTAATTATCTGCAGAAAAGTGATCGCACAAATCTGACTTTAGAAGGTTGTAACTCCGTAACGAAACATTTTTATGTGTAGGTAAGTTGGGTTAAATCGTCATATTGAGGTCCCAGGAATATGTTGTACAGAGCTTTTAGAGACACCTTGTATAACAAACGACTTTCAAAGCTAATAGACAAATGACAATGTAAACTTAGTGACAAATCTAATAGAAAGAGCAACAGATAGGGGAAAACAACTTTGCCTAATATACTTTAAAATATAAAAAAAATACATGCAAGTAATAAAAAGTGTATATACAGACATGTAATAGCAGAAGTAGAGATAAATTGACAAAGATCAAAAGCCATTGAAATGAAAAGAGGGGTGAAGCAGGGATTCAGTTTGAACCCACTGCTGTTTATTGTAATTACATATAATATAATAAAAAACAGGAAAAAGAGTAAAACAAACAACTATCTGATATAGAAATATCACCCACACGAAACTTGATGGTCAATACAGATGATATAATACTAATAGCTAAGACACAAAAAAATGCTATGGATATTAGACAAATTGGCAGAAATCGAAACACAAATAAGAGTAAAGGAATGATAATCAATAATAAAGTAAATAATCAATAATAAAAGTAAAATAGAATTGAAAAGAATAATACTATGCAAACAAATATTTTAGAAGTAGTAACACTATATGTGATGGTAGCGCAGTTGGTAGCGCGCTCGGTTTCTGAGTAAAACCAAAGAGTATATAATGTATATACTCTTTCGTAAAACGTCGATTCTGGCTTTGGTTCGAAACTTAAGCATTGTCTGTAACCCACTATACACAATTTCCCAATCCGGTTTGCAACCGTAGGATCCTAATGCTGAAAACCTTCTCGTTCGGATTCGACGTTAAACTGTAAGCCCCATGTTTCTATCTTAGCGCTGAGGAGAAACACCTGACATAGAAGAGACCGATGCCCAGCAGTGAGACAAAAAGGCTGCTGTCAATGAAAAATGAACACTATATGAAAACCTGAGAAATGTGTTAACAAAGCATGGAAACCCAGATCTAGAAATAGCTAGGATAAGGCAGAAGGCAACGAATATATATCATGCGGTAAATGAAACTATCTATTATAGAAGAATAAAATAGACATGACCACAAAAATGTAAATATATAATGTAATTGCCTTACCAACAGTGGCGGCTTGTACTAAAGGGCACAAGGGCACGTGCCCACCCAACCACCAAGATAAACACAGAAAGAAATTTGCATGTAATTCAGTGCATTATTTTAATTTAATTATTTTAACGATGGTATCAAATTTTCCTTCCGCACCAAAGGCGCGGCTAAAACGCTCAAAACTATGTTCCGGGGAACGCTCTGATTTGTACCTATTTAGAGGATGATTCGGTTGCCTATCGGTTATCTTCGCTATATGCGATATACCAGGCGAATGGGGCACCGAGCACATTGTTCCCGTTTGCAGTCAACGTTTGAATTTGCACTTTGGAAAGCTGTTTTCGCGCAATTGCGCGTTTGAATTCAAAGACGAAAGTGACGTTTTTTCAATGATGGAAGTTAATTGTGTGCAAAAAGATCGACTGAACGCATTGGCGGTCCTATCAATAGAAAAGAAGTTCGTCCAGTCTATCCCGGATTTTGACAACAAAGTCATAGACGTCTTTTCCAGCATGAAAAATAGGAGAATGGATTTTATGCACAAAAAACAGGTAAGTTTTTTCTTGTGCCCACCCTCTTTCTTAACTCACGAGCCGCCACTGGACATCAACGAAAATTTTCTGGTAATGTAAAAGAAGAAAAAACCTTGATGGTCGCAAATCTTCATTGGGAGACGCACCAGAAGTAGAAGAATGTACAGACATGTATTATTGGCGATGTATGTCGAGACCTTTTATTCTTCCACCACAGCTGAATGGTAAAAATTATGTAGAGTTTCTACAGCAAGACTTACCATTGTTCCCTTTAAACATCTGGCAAAATATATGGTTTATGCACAACGGTGCTCCAGCCCATTTTCCAATGATGAAATAATTTGAATCTTGTTTTTGGGTTAAAATGGATTGGGCGGGCGAAACCAAGAGGTTGGTCACCTAGATCACCAGACTACTTAAATATTTTACAACAATGCATCACATGTTATTGCAAAATACATAGAAATATACCAGGGATTTTTTACTTTGAAGGCCTATAACTTCTTATGGATAAATATTTCGACATATGTTTATCTATATTTTTTGGTTTATTTTGATGAATTTCATACACTCTTCAAGTTTCGGAACGTTATTCTGATCCTGTATATCGTTGTTATTAATGATAAATTCATAAACTAGTCTCGTCAATTATACTAAATACTTTGACAAAATCAATCAAGTAACAACAGTAAAGCAGGTTTCAACTCTTAAAGGATTTATGTCTTTACCTTATGAACGTATAGCTAGTGAAGAGGTGCTCTTTGAGGAATGAAAACTTTTTGGATGCCGAGACAATTTCTAATTTAATTGACTTTGGTTCTTTTTTGTATAAATAATAGATTTGTATTCAACTCAAATGACTAATTGAAGAGTACGAAAACGGTTGTCATTAATAAAGGCATGCGTCATCAATTTTATATTAATCACTACATTAATATCTGTATATTACATTTCAGACACTTCCATAGGCGTGGGTGCTCTGGTGCTCGATCACCCATTGAATATTTCCATTAAACTTTTACACTGTAGTTTGAGAATTTATCAAAGGTACTTAAAGATATATAAGGTCTGTAAAAAATGTTACCACATATTTCTGAGGACGATTTAATTCAACTTTCGTAAATACAAAAGTGTAGGGTTACGAAGTTACAGCCTTCTAAAGTGAGACTTGTCAGATCACTTTTCTGCATATAATTACGATAATAGTTGGACCAATGTTTTGAAATTTTTCTGTTTTTCTTATACGTTGTGCAGGTGAATACTGAGACATTACTATTCAACTAACTCCTATTATCCAATTTTCATCATCTTTCCTACCCTTGTGTATTCCTGAAACGAATACAACGATTTTAATTTTGCTAAAGTCTTTCAATTCTGGTGGAAATCAGTATGTATTCAATAAAATTGTAGGTATTGTTTTAGGTTTCTCTTACTCTCTATATAAAATTTCTTGAAAGATATCACATCACTATAAGAAATACTACAAAGTTATAGCTTACTATTGTCGATAGTATTTTTTAAACAAATGTACAGGGTCCGGCAACTGGTATCACCTATTTTCCAAGACCTGCCCTAAGGATAAAAAGTAATGGATTGAAACAAATTTGAGATGAATATCAACTTTATTATGTGCAATTTTAGTTCCTAAAAATTACTTCATTTAAATGGCCTCCCTGAGCCTCGATGCAGTACTGCAATCTTTGTCTAAAGTTTTGCATCACTCTTCTCAACAATTCTGGTCCAATACTCTCTATTTCTTCTGAAATACGCATTTTAAGGTCTTGTATTGTTTGAGGACGCCTCTCATAGACCTTTTGCTTCAGATATCCCCACAAAAAGAAATCAGGAGCCGTCAAATCGGGGGAATTGGACGG
>JABXWE010057136.1:0-12003 GCA_014611495.1 Limonius californicus | reverse complement strand
TGTCCTTTTTTTAATGTCTTACTTTTAAGTGTTGGATTTCCTTTATTTTAGTATGTATCTGTAACAAACTTGAGTAGATCTATAAACTACATGTTTATTTATTTACTAAAACCTGTTAATTGTTTATGTGTACAAACTTATCTTATTATTTTACTTAAGTCAAGTGGGTATGGTTTTAATCAATAAAATGTATTTATCAGAAATAATATTTTTCACAAGTTAATTTCCTGGGCCACTGGCTTTATATTGTTCTAAAATTCTAGAGATTTTCATTACTCCAGAATCAGCAGTTATGTTTGTAAACGGAACGATTAACAATACATTCACTGATGAAGCACGTTCCTTATCAGATCGGCTTTATTATTTATTACATCTGTCAGTGACATGGAAAACCTCGAAAAGATAATTAGGGGGATATCCACCTAGGTATTGGATATAAAGGCAGACATCAATAAAGCCAGAAAAGAAAAAAATATAATTATCAGGAATTTAACCAAGAGAACACCAAGCAAAAAATAGAGGAATTCCTAAGAAGTAAAGTTCGAGAACTCACAGTGGTTCAGGAAGCATACAAGATGGGAAATAAGGATACAAAGATGACGGCAGTAAAACTAAAACATTTCGAACAAAAAGTTGAGGTGTTAAAGCAAAAAAGAAAATCAAGAGGCCACGAAATGTATAGAGAGCGACGTAACACAAGATCAAGGCAGCAATTAGGAACGGAAGAGAAATCTAAAGGAAAGAAGACAAGACAAGAAGTACAGAAAAATAGAAATTAACATCAAAACTGGATAGTCCGAAAGAGAAGGGGGAGCCAGATAAGAAACGAAAACCAGGCACCGTTAAACTAAGGATATATCGCAAGGACGGAACCCCAAAGATAAACACTGCAAGTAACAATATTTCGAAGAGGATTAGAAGAAAAAGATTGCGTGCTATAAAATGGCAACATTGAACGTGAATAGTTTAACAAATAAAGTAGAAGAAATACCACAGCAGTTAAGAAAGACAGAAATAGACTATGGTAGGTGTAACGGACACAAGAAAGAAAGGTACAGGGCTACAAAAATTACCAAACGGATACTGGACGTCAGAGATTAGGCAGGAAGAACATGCACAAACCGGGGTAGCGTGTATAATAAAGGCAGAAAAGATGAGATACATAAAAAAGGAAAATTGCGTAAGTGAAAGAATTCTAACAATAGAAATCAAACAGGAAAACGGGAAAGAGGAATGTATGATAATAATAATAATAGCTTACGGGCTAAATAAAGACGAGAAAGAAGAAGAAAAGGAGAAGTTTTGCAGTGAAATGAAAAGAAAACGCGAAAACACCAAACGGCAAAGAAATATATGTAAAATAAACTAATATCAGGAATCTCGCATTTTATTGACAAAGAAATTCATAAAGTATCGAGAAAAAGGAAAAGTAGAAATGAGAAATCCGCAATAGACTACTATTTATTCAACAAGTAAATACGGCCAAAGGAAACATAAAATTAAAGAAGGGACCGGAAATAGGAAGCGGTCAATATGTGGTAACAATGCCATTAAAGAAAAGAAAAGGTAAAGAGCAAGAGCAGGAAAGAAAAATAACAAACAGAAAAATAAGAAGCTACAGATTAGAAGCATAGAAAGTAAAGCAACTATTTCAAAACAGTTTAGAGGAAAAGTTAAGACATATGAACAAACAAGGACAAACAGAAGAACTGTGTGGAAAATTTACAATAGCAAACTTAAAGGATACACGATGGACAAATAGACGAAGAAATAGAAGAAAGGAAAGGAGCCATGGGAAGATTGTTTAACAGTATCAAGAGCACGTTCGTAGGAAACAAATAAATTCCAATAGAAATCAGAGTACAAATATACAATAAAGTAGCAATACCAATGATAACGTACGGTTCAGAATCGTAAGCAACAACGGAAATCCAGCGAAACAAGCTTAGCTACCTAAATGAGATTCCTAAGAAAAATAGAGGGCTAAATAATTATGGACATGAGGATGAGCAGGGAAAGAAACAACAAGTCGAGCATATAAATCAAGAATAAAGAAAAACAAAGGTGAAGGAGGACCCAGATAAACATCAAACGAACAGCTGAGGAACGCAGTGAGAAGGAAAAGAATAAAGTGGGAGGAAATAAAAGCGATCACGGAAGATGCAAGGAAATGGAGAGATGCCTAGAAAAGACAGACACTCGACTAATACGATACACCAGCCTTGCACTCGAAAGGATAGAAAAGGCTTAAGTACTGTCATAATTTCGCAAATTCAATTTAATTTAATTTAATTCTGTTCGCATCGAATTTTACGCGGCTAAAATTTGTGAATCTTCCATTTTGCCAATTAAACTTCTTAAAATGCCAGTAGTAGTTGAAAGTTGGCGAATAGATTGAGTTGAATGTAAAGCTATTTTCCCCAAAATTTTAATTTGAGCGACTTTTTGAATTCTCTAACCTACCGGCACCTGTCATTAGTTAGAGATCTAAATTTTACACTCAATACAATTACATAGTTATGAAAGACATGTTTTATTAACCCCTTTTTCTTTAGGATTAGCAACTTTGCTTCGTGCACATTGAGTTTCAACTCAAAAATGAAAACAATTACTATTCTTTCGGCCAATGTAGAAACCATTTTTGGAAAGTACTTCTTGAGAGTTTTAAGTTGGCATATCACAATAAACGTTGCAATTTAATAGCTTTAAGGTTAGAAGGCGGTGGGAATGGGTGAGTAGGCGATTAACTATTTATTTTACAAGTTCCTGTTTACCCTAATTAGTATTTTATTTCTAGATGTTTTGAGTGAATCATGGATCAGACATCAAGTCTAAACATAAAACCATTTTTTTATTAACACTCTTATACTGTGTAATATGCAGAACAGTTAAGTCAATTTTCAGTTCAAATTTAATTAATATATTGCTGTGACATATTATAATATGTGAGCTTGAGCAATGTGATTTAAAATAATAATCAAGTTGGAACAAAAACATATTAGAGTGGTTAAACCTATCCGTTGGGCGCCTTTTAAATAAATCAAAACTATTATCAATATAACTCAACCTGCCGTGAATCCGATAAGAAACAAATCTAACTACAAATTGTCTAACCAATACATAAAACAAATAAATTTTGCGCCAACCTGCATGAAACGAACACAGGGTCACTGTTGTAGCTGGAGCAATCTGTGTACATTCGAACACAAAAAAGGCACAGGGAAATAAAAGATATTCAAACATTTAGAATTACTTTTCTAAATTTAAATCAGAATTATAAGTGCTTTCTCATTCAACAAACAAAGTAACTTTTCACAAATAAAGTAATTTATTTAACTTCATTAAATTCGCTTATAGGCTAAAACTACACTGTATCATTGATGAAATGTCCAGGAATGCATTCACCCGTATACATCCCAGCTGGTACACAAAATTGACAGCTGGCTCGTGTCGCCTAAAATGTGCAGTACAATGTTCTTCGTTTAAACCAAAATTCGGGCCAACAAGTAAGTAGATTAAGTTCATATTAACTTCTTTAATTCGAATAACCCAAAAGCACTTGTAGTTTTTGCTTCGTTAATAAAAAGAATTATAACCTCAAAAATTTGATCCGTGGAAAACTTTTATTAATATCAATACAACGTTGCACTTTTATTAATTGTTTCATATATTTAAGTAATGATAATTATTCATATTCAATTCTTGTTAATCTTGTAGATATGGAGTTATAATCGAAGACCATTAAATTTATTTGGTTTACATACCAAAATAGTTGACCAACAAACGAACAACAAAACGACGATCGGCAACAAAACGCTAACTTTCCAATTCTGCGACGAAATTTCTGCTTTTCTTGAGATGTTCTAAAATCTCGGCCGTAAGTCCAATAAAACAACTTCGAGAATATACTTAGACACTAAACACTTTGATTTATTGCCATTACACATAAAGCGACACACAAATAAATAAATTTGAAGAGCTACCCAATAACGTGCCGGTGTGAATGATGGTATTTTTGCAATTACTTCAACTTTTTAATCAAAAAACCTCATATTTTTCACCTGTTGCTAAGGAAACAGCATACAAAAAAATAATGCGACCCAAACAAATTCAGCCATTCAGGGTCAAGCATTAAATGACCAAAATTAATTAAATTCTTATAAATTGCAATAAATTTCTTATAAATTATGTAATACCAAAAATGATTCATCACCAATCAACATTGGAAACACCACTGTGTTGTACATCAAAACATGAACATTTTGACACCTCACTTGGTATATGTCTGAAAATGCATTTAGAAATTCACAAATAACTTCTTAGCATACTCTAGTTCATCACTATGAAAAAACTTTTCCTAAAATAGAAGCATAAAACTACAAATTAGTATGTAATTGTCTAATTGATTACAATTTTACTTATTTTTTATTAATTATAACTCAAGCATACACAAATAATACTGATAAATTCCTCCACATCTTAAAAAAAATGACTGTAAACAAATGAATAAACCCAGAATCGAGAAGTCAACGTTACACAGTATTACGATGGCAATTTAACATTAAAATACAAGATCAACCTGTATTCAATCCAATTGCAATCAATTTCTGCAAAGTGCAACATAATATAGGTTTACTCAAAACTAGTAATAAGTTAAGTTATATTCATTAGAGCTGTTTGTACCACAACAATATATAACAATTTTAAAAATCACATTTCTGGTACACACAAAAATGTTCTTTCGTTTCGTTCAGATTCAGTTTATACACTTTCTGTAAAGGAATGTAAAAAATACCAGGTCAATGCAAGTCTTTTCAATTATGCTGATTGAGCATAAAATTGGCAGTATAATAAAATTAGTAAGTTATTGTTGATATTCCTGTGTTGCCTTCTGCATAGTCCGGTACATTGTATATAAATCGGCAAAGTATTCTAGTTTTCGAGAAATAACGTAGTAACACGGGATGTTAAAATGCGTTTAGTGCAGAACCATTCGCCATTAGCATACAGTAAGGAAGTGGGTGTTCACCATTAGCAAAACAAATTAAATGGTTTATTGTGCGATCATAAAGTTAAACATTAAATTTTCACCACGCGTTTGCGTTTACGCTAGTTTACAACTGCGCTGGCATATAAGCTTATTATTTTGCTCCGTGTCAGAGAATTCCATATTTTATTCGGAGTAATGCGAAGTTTATTTAAATGCACCGAGAACGTATTCGGTTTGGTATTAGAAATGAACACCTGATACTGCTAACGTTTCAGGTGCGTAGTTGGACGTAACAATTTGCCATTGTGTTCCTTATTCAGCAAATTCGTTGTGTAAATCTAAACAGTTCCTCAGCTGAAGCCGTTCCGAACGCCAATTTTCCGCAAATTATGTTTTATTAGAATTCTGCATAATTTGTTCGCATATGTCTCTTCATTCATTTAGAACGTGGCGAATTTCCATACAGTTCCCATGGAAGCGCTGATGACCGCGACTGTACCATTTAGAATTAATTACAACTAACTCGTAATCTGAATAAATACAAAATAACTGAAAATTTCAGGTATTCCATGCCGTCATGTAAGCTGCATAGCGACGTTCCGAAAATTTAAAGACCACCAACATAACCGAACGGTTGTGACATTACATTACACAAAAACACACACAATTAATAATTCCTGGCATTTTAATTAATTAATAACATACGTAATTAATTCTCGTACTTATTCGGTATATGTTTGGTGTCTCCGATCATTGAGTTTGAGCACCCCGAATTTTAAGCGAGCCCACGTAACTTTGAATATTTGTCAGCAATCCGCGAGTACAGGACCGGATTTATTTTAACTCATTCCAATTTAATTTTTATCGATATATTGTCTTGGAACTATATCAGAAGCATAAAACAATAATTTTTCGTTAGATTTTAGATTTATGCTGAAATTTCACATGAAGGTTTTCGTTGGATGATTTTTTACGATTTTAGTAAAGGCCTAACCCAACAACAATGTATATAATCGCTTCGTTCAACTTTTGGCAATGAAGCACCGTCAGAAAAGACTGTTTACAATTGGTTTACAGAATTTCGTCGTGGTCGTACGTCCGTCAGTGATGAATTTCGTGAAGGTCGACCAAAATCGGTTGTTTTTCCAAAAGACATCGATGTTGTGCACTAGATGATTGAAGAAGATCGGCATGTGAGTTGCAGTGAGCTAGAGGCATCCTTAGGCATATCGAAGACTGCACTACATTCAATTTTGCATGAATATTTAGTGGGGGGAAAAAGATTTGTTCCCGATGGATTCCGCATAATTTGGCCGAACCTCAAAAAAAGGCTCGTGTTAATTTGCTGTAAGGCAATGCTCAACAAATTCGACCGAGGAATTGCAAAATCAATCGTAACAGGTGACGAAACTTGGATATATTCGTATGAACCGGAAACTAAGCAACAATCCACTGTTTGGGTGTTCCAAGATGAACCGAATCCCACAAAAGTTGTTCGTTCACGCAACACTTCCAAGAAAATGATCGCATGTTTCTTCGGTTGTACTGGACATGTCGCAACCATTCCTTTAGAGGATGAAGAACAGTTAACAACTGTTAAATAACCGAAAACGTCGCATCATTCTTCATCATGACAATGTGAGCTCTCACACAGAACGTCCAACAATTGATTATTTGAAGAAGAAAAACATCGAATTAATGTCTCATTGCCCTTATTCACCTGATTTATCGCCGAACGACTTCTTTTTGTTCCCAAATGTCAAACAAAAAATGCGTGGACAGCGATTATCATCAAGAAACTGTTAAAGCCTTAAAAACCATGTTTTTGAGATACCAACTTCAGAGTGGAAAAAAAGTTTCGAGATTTGGTTTGAACGCTTGCGCAAAAAGCATATAAATCTTAAAGGTGAATATTTTGAAAAGCAATAAAACAGTTTGTACCAAAAAAATTATTCTTTCCTAGTCTTAATAAAAACTTAAAAGGCTGTCCTGGTATATTGCAAGTCTAGAATAATTTTCCTTTTATTGAATTCCATTGAAATATTACAGAAAACTTTTCTGGCTGTTAAATTTATATTGATCGCTTTTAGTTCTATAAGTAAATATGTTATCCATTCCAAGAAAAAAACTTGAATATCGCGTAAAACAATTATTATCGAGCACCAACTTTCTTCAAAATATTGAAAATGATATTCTTGTTCTTTAATTTTACAAATGACCAAACTTCAGTTCTATCAAATAAGTAAAATAAAAATAAAAATAGAGGCTTATTTGGACATTAACAGCCAATCGTTTTGCAATATCGTAAAGTTAAAAAAGATTATTATTCTTAAATCTCAGATACACTCCTTAACTATTTCTCTACATGGTCCCAATCCGAATCTAAACACTTATTATATCGCTGTACAACTTTTTGTAAGTATACCTTCGTTACGTTGCGGCCTGTGGTGTAGTGATCAGTTCCTCTCTGCCAGCCCCTTCAAGACAGAAATGGTACTTTGCTACTTTCACGAAGAAAAGGAAGGTTGAACCCTTACGTACCTCTCTACAATCTGCCCCTTCTCTCAGCTTTTCAGATAATGTCAAATACCTGGGAGTTATTTTTGACAAACAGCTGAATCGGGAGAAACATTTGAAAGTTAAAATTGAAAAAGCATGCATGGCTTTCTGGCAGTGTCGTCTCGGTATAGGTAAACCCTGGGGACTCTCTCCCAGAATTACCTTGTGCTATGCTATGTTACGGAGCACTTGTCTGGTGGCCCAGGGTCAGACAAGTTAGGGCAGCAACCAAACTAGGACATCTACAGCGTCTTGCCTGTCTTAGTTCTACAGATGCTATACGTTCAACCCCTACGGCCGCTTTAGAAGTGATCTTATGCCTTTCACCACTTGACCTGTTTGTGGAGGAAGTAGCTGTGAGGACGGCTTTGAGGCTGTGCCATAAGGGTCTGTGGCACACAGCAGGCAGGGGAGGCAGACATACCCGCAGCCTGAATGAGGCAGCCGTTAATACCCCTTTTCTAGACGCAATGGTAGACTACCTCCCTCCACGATATGCCTTCAATAGACACTTTAGTGTTTATGCCAATGCTGAGCCAACCCAACACATGGACATAAGCATGTTTACCGACGGATCTAAAACAAGGCATGGAATGGGTGCTGGAGTCTTCTCGGATTACCTTAACGTACGCCACAATATACCACTAGACAAAATTGCTACTGTCTTCCAAGCAGAGGTAGTGGGATAATGCATGGTGTAAATGCAATTTTTGAACGACAGATCAAGAACCAACGTATTGGTATCTACAGTGACAGCAGAGCCGCTTTACTAGCCCTGGGTAGTTGCAAAATTACCTCAGGAGTGGTACTGCAGTGCCGTGAAGCTCTCGGCGATATCTCAAAAGCTAATATCATGTCCCTTATATGGGCGAAAGCACATGGCGGAAACTACGGCAATGACAGGTTTGATGAGATTGCGAGACTGGCATCCGAACAATCTCTTTGGGGACCAGAGGCAGTATAATAGGCCCACCTATGTGGCCTAAGTGCAGGTGAGGTAACTCACCCTCCCAAATCTTACAATGTATGAATGAATTAATTTCAGATACACTCCTAAACTATTTCTCTACATGGTCCTCATCCGAATCTAAACACTTATCATATCGCGCTACAAATTTTTATATACCTTCGTCATAAGACGTTGCGGCCTGTGGCGAAACCCAATTTTATACAGTCGCTTTAAGGTCGTCATCGTCGAGAACGACCGCTGGTTGTTAAAAACTTCTTGAGATGGAGGAAGAGATGATGGTCACTTGGCACTAAGTCACGATTGTAAGGGGGTTGCTTAAAAATTTCCTAATAGAACTGCTCAATGAGTAGCACAGTACGAGCCGCCGTGTGCGGTCGGACGTAATTGTACAAAAGCACGCCTTCAGAGGTCAGCAATCCTTGCCTTTTGTTCTGAATCGCCCTTGACAACTTTCCTTTCACCATACACGTCTGCATTAATTGTCGTACTACGTTCTAGAAAATCAGCCAACAATACGTCTTTCCTGTCCCAAAAAGAGTAGCCATAAGTTGCTGCCGAAAGAAGGGCCGATACTATGAAAGCAAAACAACTACTGCAGATGGTAGGAATAGAGACCTTCAGGAGAATTGCTGTCAAACCAAAACTCGAACGCATAAGAAATATCGAAATACTGGTTTAATGCAACCTACAGGCGAATAAGTGACCAGACGAAGAAACGAGTGAAACAATCATATTTTACAAATGGATAACAATAGAACAGCCACAAGAGACTATTACCAAGGGGAAGAAGAAGCATTGGATGCCCGAGCAAAAGATGGAAGGATTCAATATCTGAAAATATCAGGGGGGTGCTATGGGGATGGCTAAAAAATTTCTACTTGAATTGTTCAATGAGTTGCATAGTGCGAGCCCCACTTGCAGTCGAGCGCTGTCGTGTAAAGGCACGATTCCAGAGGTCAGTAATATTCGCCTTTTTTTCTGAATCGTCCCTCACAACTTTCCTAAGGTCTCGCCATAGACGTCTGTATTAATTATCGTATTGCGTTCCAGGAAATCAACTAACCATACACCTTTCCTTTCCCAAAAAGCAGTAGCCATAAGCTTCTTGTTCTCGAATGTTTTTTTGAACTTCTTAGCTTTGCGGGAACTTGAGTACTTCCACTGCATTGTTTATAGCTCGTCGCCAGTCACAATGCGATTTAGGTACTTACTGCCATCAGTTTTGCAGCGATGCAAGAATGTCAGTGTAGAGACCATTCGCTGGTTTTTGTGTCCATCAACATCTTTGGCACATACCCCTTGCAAAGTTTATGGTACTATAGCCTGCATATGACAATTTCATGTAGTACTTACATGAAATTTGAGGAAAAATTACGGCAATTTCCAAAATCGTGAAACGCCGAACGAATTTTCTTGTTCGCTTTTTCTACAAGATCATCGTTGACAACAGGAGGTTTCCTACTTCGTTCTTCATCTTGTACGTTTGTTCGCCCATCTATGAAATTCCTTCACTCATGACGCCTGGACCACAAAACTAGCATTTTTGACGGTAAATTTCGGCAGCAGTTTTGTCTTTTGCATGGAGAATTAGAGTGCGCACTTCACACTCGGCGGGATTTTCAAGTTTTAGTGAAGCCAGTGACAGGACAACGGTAAAGTGACTTGTGGCTAGCATTTAGGGAAAATATACAAACGGCTTTTAGTTTCGGAATAATAAGCCTGGTACTTTTCATATCCTCAAAATTTGGTTATCTAAGCACTACTCACAATATCCCCGTTTTTGAAATATTTGGATAACCAATTTTTTATTATTCACTGAAATACTTGCGGTATTTTAAGAGAAATTAAGTTACTCTCCCCCAATACAATAATCTACCTACTATCACCAAACTTTTGCGCATGAATTTCGCATTTCTGAAGTTTTTTAAGAGATTAAATTTTGTATCTGCAGGAAATATATTTCATAAACTTTAAGTAAATTGGTGTTTTTGGCACCTTCAAACTACCACCCATCACCATAATTGCAATGCTGTCCATAACATTTGTGTTTTTGGGATTTTTAAGTTGTTTTTAAGGGCAGCCTCTTAAGTTTTTACAAACGACCACTACGTGTGGCGCTATTAAGATGTGTTATTGCTATCAACTTTTGGTAATGAAGCACCATCAGAAAAGACTGTTTATAATTGGTTTAGAAAATTTCGTCGTGGTCGTGCGTCCGTCAGTGATGAATTTCGTGAAGGTCGACCAAAATCGGTTGTTATTCCAAAAAGTATCAATGCTGTGCGCAACATGATTGAAGAATATCGGCATGTGAGTTACAGTGAGATAGAGGCATCCTTAGGCATATCGAAGACATTTGATTTTGTATCACCGTTTAGCTGTGAAAATGATCTGTTCTCGATGGATTCCGCATAATTTGACTCAAGCTCAAAAAAAGGCTCGTGTTAATTGGTGTAAGGATGTGCTCGAAGAATTAGACCGAGGAACTGCTAAATCCGTTTACAACATCGTAACAGGTGACGAAACTAGGATATATTCGTATGAACCGGAAACTAAGCAACAATCCACTGTTTGGGTGTTCCAAGATTAACCGAATCACACAAAAGTTGTTCGTTCACGAAGCACTTCCAAGAAAATGATCGGTTGTTTCTTCGGTTATACTGGACATGTCGCAACCATTCTTTTAGAGGATCGAAGAACAGTTAACGACGAATGGTATATAACAATTTGTTCGCCAGAAGTCATCGACGAAATCCAGAAAAACAACCGAAAACGTCGCATCATCTTCATCATGGCAATGCCAACTCTCACACAAACAATTGATTATTTGAAGAAGAAAAACATCGAATTAATGTCTCATTGTCCGTATTCTCCTAACGGCTTCTTTGTGTTTCCGAATGTTAGTTCTGCAAATAAATGTCTATACTATTTTAAGAGGACTTAAGCTTTACTTCACATTATCAATTCATTCATGATTTTAATATTTAATACCGATTATGTTTTAGTCCTGCAAATAAATACTTATGGTACTTTTCATTAGAAAATTTTTATTTTTTCATCCCATAAAATGTCTTAATGACTAATATTGAGTCCAGCGAACAAATGTTTCTACTATATTTCCATAGAAAATTAACTTTCGCGTATCATGACTATTATCTACTGAGTACCATGAATACATTCTTCATTCTAAAATTATGTTTTGAAATTTATAATTGATTAGCCTTCATAAGAATAAATAAAAATTTTCGTTTCATAATAACCATCTGCTTTCTATCTTCAAAACATTCCCCATGAATATCTTGGAAAATTGTAATCGATTAATCTGTAGTCCTGCAAATAAACATGTTTGGTATTTCAAAACAATTAAGTTTTTCATCTATTTACTATTAATAAAATATTGTCCATTTAAACAGTGATTTTGAAATTTCCAAATGATTATAACTTTTAGTTCTCGAGGTAAATATATTCGATGTTCTACGAGAAA
>JABXWE010057134.1:0-17842 GCA_014611495.1 Limonius californicus | reverse complement strand
TTTTCTATTTTGTAAGATTCTATTATTGTAATCAGTAATAATTATATGTTTCGTTGTAATCAAAGGGCGAAGGTAGAACTCTGTAGTAAACAGTTTCCTATTTTGTAAGATTTTATTATTGTAATCAGTAATAATTATCTGTTTCGTTGTAATCAAAGGACGAAGATAGAACTCTGTAGTAATTAGTTTCCTATTTTGTAAGATTCTATTACTGTAATCAGTAATAATTATGGGTTTCGTTGTAATCAAAGGGCGAAGATAGAACTCTGTAGTAAATAGTTTCATATTTTGTAAGATTATATTATTGTAATCAGTAATAATTATGTGTTTCGTTGTAATGAAAGGGCGAAGATAGAACTCTGTTGTAAATAGTTTCTTATTTTGTAAGGTTCTTTTATTGTAATCAGTAATAAGAAATATCACAAATGTCTTAGAGTTAATTTTACACTAATAACAATTAAGGTCGCGTTTACATGCTGCAAGTTTTACTTGCAAGAATACTTAGTTCAAATGTTTACGTAACGCAAACGGTTCTTCGAGTACGTGATCAAGTAGTTGTACCTGCAAAACTATTGTGTAAATGAAGTAAAATTGATATCCACTTTTTGGATTGGATTGGATTCGTGTAAGGCCCAGTTGCATATGTAAACATCATTGCATTGTACTGTACTGGAAGCTAACAGTAGTATGTGTAAAATAACATTAAACTGTAGGTATACTGAAAAAAATGTAGTAGGTAAATAAAAATTCATGAGGATTAGGAAATATTATATAAAGTGCGATCGAAAATGATTGAATGTGCCGCTTGATACAGATTTCTTGTGCGTTTAATAGTTATGTGGCCTTGATTAATTTCAGTGGCATCCAATGATATTAAAATAAGAGCATTTTTGTTAATAAAAATGTTCGTACAGCATTGTTTTAACAAGACTAATTACCCTTAGAGACTTTTAAAGATTGTTCTTGTTGTAAATTACAATTTATGTGGTGCGTAAATTTGTATGTCACAAATTGGCAAAACAAATTTCATCAGGTTACTGCTTACAATAATTATTTGCTTTAATAATACAGTTTTATTTGAAACAAAAATAATTCTAAATATTGTTGCTTAAAATAGTTACCCAAATGCCCCCCATCATTGTCTAAACAAATGGCTACCAACTGTCTCAGAGTAATTTCACTCATGGCATCCACTATGGTCTTCTGTAATTCCTCAATTGTGAATGTACGATTTACATACAAAACATTCTTAAGTTTTCAAAACATAAAGTAGTCTAGAGGTGTTAAGTCTGGCGATCGTGGTGCCCAAAGATCCATGTTTATTTTTAAAAAAATTCTCAAGACGCTATACTTGCTGTGTGAGCCTGTTGCACCAACTTGGTGAAAGAACTCAAGCTGTAGTTTGTTATCGTGAAGTTAATTGACAAACGCTTTTAATAATAGTTGCTGGTAATTATTGACGTTGATTCTCAATAACACAAATTGACCATATATTTTTCCTTTTGACACTACAAACCAAATTGCAGTTTTAAGGGAATGTAATAATGCTTCTTAATTTGTTTGAGGTTTTTCGATTAATCACGTACGATAGTATTGGTAATTTACGTATTCACCACATGTATGTACAATAGCCGAAACACGTCCCATCTAAATAACATCATTGTTGGGGGTTTCATAAAACCATGTACATTATTGTCGACTCTTTTCAAAATCTGCTGGCAATAACTCTTGAAGGGCGAACACTTTGTACAGTTGAGTATCAAATAATGTTTTACAAATTACACGAAAGACCTACAATATAAGCGTTCAGTAACTGAGTTACAAAAACATTACGGGTAGCTGTTTGACGAGATCAATATTTTAATGATTTCTTGGGATTTATATATAAATATATGAGAGTTTTCTACAGCTAAAACCGTTTGCCTGCAGCCAAATGCCATCTGCTCCTGTTCAGTGCATCTTATTCCTCTACCTTATGACTGCATTGCTTTCATCATTCCTTCATTCCAGGTGCGTTTCGGTCTTCCTCGCTTACGTCTTCCAGGCGGTGTCTATTTGAAAATTCTTTGAGACCATCTATTCTCATCCATGCGGAGAAGGTGTCCGAACCATTTTAAGCTTTCTATTTGTATTCGATCAAATAGAGTTTCTACTGCGTACATCATACACCATCATAGGGATGTATCTTGATAAACCTGCACTTCTGCTTAAGTAATCCATCTCCACAGTATTTAGCATCCTCAAATTTTCCGTTTTATGCGTCCACATTTTCGACCAGTAGCACAATTCAGATTCTACCATCGATTTTCGGATTGCTGCTGTATTTAATCCTTGATTAGTTATTACAGTACTTAAGTGGTCAATTTGTTGTATGGCTGTATTGTGGTCTATTAATAAGGGGGACCTAGATGCAGAATTAACTACTAGGTATTCCATTGTATTCGTGTTAACCTTTAGACGTTTAGATTTATATCCATCCGCTGTTAAATATCATGTACATTGTCTTCCACAAGCGCAAGTGCCCTGATATTTGACTTTCCATTACAGACGCAGTCTGCTTCGTGGTACCGTTAAACAATACGATGTAAATGTTAACTGGAAATTTTATAGCGGACTGCTTCGATGTGTGAGTGAATTGCTCTTGGAACCGATCGAAGCAAGAGCAATAGGAGTCCTGCCAAACATAATTTTGGTTACGTTTTCCGCAACAAAAGAAGCTTTCGAAAATACATTTATCCTGCTCTACTGTGAACACCATATTAACCTAAAATTTAACGCTTGGTATTCTTATTCAAAATAAAACTTTATTATTTGATTGTATTACCTAATTTAAGCGGTCAATTACGACCTTTTCTCAAAAAGTGTTATTACCTTGGGATTACTTAACAGAAACGGGAACACCGGAAACGAAAGCACTTTTTTAAATTTATTTTTGCCGGTTCAACAAAGGCATTGATGATAACAGTCATATAAACATTAGCAGTAACATATTCTTAATATGATATAGAAAAACATAGTATATTTGATTTACATAATTGTATGACTTTTATCTTATTAGCTAATCACTGTCGTGATCGGGTGAACCCAAGTCTTGGGGTAGTTTGCGCTTGAGTCTGTAATGGATACTTCGTCTGCCGATATTGTAATGAATAGCGCCGTCGCACTCGCGAATGTTTTTAAAGAATTTGTTAGCACTTGCGGTGATAAACGTTTGGACTGTAGGTATATCGCCTCGCGTAGCCTTCGTTAAGCTTGAGGTTTACATGAAGCTTCCAGGTTAGTCGTGTGTCAAGCAGTACCCCTAGGTATTTGACTGCTGTGTCAGTGGGATTCCATGGAATAATGTTATGGTTAATTATTAGTGTGCTTAACACTTGTTAGGATTAATTTGTAAATTCCATTTGTTGTACCACGAGCATAATTTGTGTATTGCATTCTGTAATTTATTGATGGCTTGGTTGAGGTCAGTATGTTGTACTAGGACAGCTGTATCATCCGCAAAGGTCGCTAAGGTTGCTTCAATAGGTGGGATGTCAGATGTGAAAATGATGAATAGCAGTGGTCCCAGCATACTTCCTTCAGGGACGCTTGCTTTAATAGTTTTTTTTTTCAGAGATTGTGGAGTTGATGCGTCCGGCAAAAGTTGCATTTTCCAGCAAAGAGAATACGATAGTTTTAAGGTAGTTGGCTATTCGGAGATTGATGATTTTGTTTTTCAGGCTTTCGGTCCAGACCTTGTCGAAGGCCTGAGCTACGTCTAGGAAGACTGCTACTGTATAACATTTGCTTTCGAAGCTTTCTTCAATTGTTTCGGAAATACGTTGCAACTGGTGAAGCGTAGAATAGGTTTTCCTAAAGCCGAACTGGAATATTGGTATTATGTTGAGAGGGGTTAGCTCACTCATTAGGCGGGAGTAGATTATTTTCTCTAGTAGCTTTGAGAATTCTGGCAATAAGCTTATTGGTCTGTAGCTATCGATCTTCTTTTTGTCTTTTCCCGGCTTTGGGAATACTATTGTATGAGAAGTCTTCCAGGCCTGTGGAAAGTAGCCTAGTCGAAGGCATGTGTTATAAGTGGTTGTAAGGTAGGCTACTGATTTTTTGGTGAGTTGTTTTAGGACAAGGTTTGGGATGAGGTCAGCTTCAGGGTATTTCTTTGTTGGAAGATTGTCTATTACGGTTTTGATTTCGTGGGGGGTAATGGGAGATATCGGTTCGGTTATTACTGGCTGGTTGGTTTCGATGTGGTGAATTATGTATACGGAGTGGTTTGGGGTGCAACTAAATTTGGGAGTGAATTCTCTTTCAAAATGGTCCGCAAAGACTGTTGATTTTTCAACGCCAGTAGTGAGAGTTGTGCTAGTTGCTGTTAGCGTTGTTATATCCTCTCTTTTTTTTAATTCGCTTGGTGCTCGCCACATTCGCGGGTCACCTGGTTCAAAGTCCTCTATTTATTGTTTGTAGTTATTGATTCGCTGCTCGTCCAAAACCAGTTTTAAGCTGTGCGTAAGTTTATTTAAGAAGCGTATAGAGTCAGGGTTTCGGTTTCTTTGCCATTCACGTCTGACTTGGCTTTTTCTTTTGATGAGGTTCGTTATTTCAATAGGTAGGTAGTGGTGGTTGGGTTTTTTGTTAGGTGTGATAGCTAGTGTTGCTTGCTGTGCGCTGGCTGCTATTTAAGTTGTTAAATTGCTTATTGCGTTGTCTATTTCTTCATGATTGTTTAGACTGTGAGGGCACTTCAACTGGTTTTCGAGGATGTCTTGAAAGTTTTCCCATTTTATTACTCCATCTATAAGTCTTGGTGGGGGTTGTACCATTTGTGGGGTGCTAATAAATGATATGATAACTGGTAGATGGTCTGAGTCGAGGTCTTCTATTACGTTCTGATATATATGCTTATCAAAGTTTTTTTGCAATGCGATGTCAAGTTTGTCAGGTAAGTGGTCGAAGGGATATGAATAATACGTGTATTTTTCATGAGCTACTATTTGAAAGGAGTATTTTGTTGCGTAGGCTTCCATTTTGTTCCCTTCGGGGTTGTTTGCTCGACAACCCCATAGTTGATTTTTGCAGTTCAGATCTCCTATCATCAAAAGTGGTTCAGTTGTGTTGAATGTGGTTTTCAGGTCTTCTTCGTTTAGCTTTTCGTTGGGTTGTCGATAAGCGCTTATTATGTGAGGTAAAAGTTATTCAGTTTGATTTTGACTCCAATTGTTTCAAGGGTTAGTTGGGGAAGGTTAGGGATGGGATGATGGATGGTTTTCTCCTTAATGAGTACAGCTGCTCCAGCGGCTGCTATTTGAGCGACTCTATCGTTGCGATACACTTGGTAGCCTGGTATTTTCAACACACCAGATTCAAATAAATGGGTTTCATTGATGCAAGCGATATCTATGTTGTGCCTGGCAAGAAATGCTATGAAAATTGTTCTTTGGTTTAGAATACCGTTAGCATTCCAGTTAAGGATTGTTATTTTTTCAATAGCTTTCTGAGATTTAGGGTCTATTAAAGAGTAAGGGAAGGATTAAGCTGGCGATGAAATTTTTGATTTGGGGAAGGAAAGGAGTAAGCAGGTTGATAATGGATTTGATTAAGTTTTCTATATCAAGAGAAGCCTCTGGAGCGGATGGCTGATTGTTGGTATTAGGATTGGAGTTGGTTGCTGTAGGGTTTTGTGCTTGTTTTGCGTATGAACGGTTAGGGCTGATTTGGTTACTTCTATTGTATCTTGAGTAAGCGTGGCTATTGTTGTTGTTAGTTGTCATTCATTTATGCATTATCCCGATGTGATGCTGGCAGCCGCAATACCTTGCAGGGTGCGCGCCTCCGCAGTTGGCACATTTCGGTGCATCGTCTGGTTTTTTCGAACAATGTTGATGTTGGTGACTGCCACCGCATTTCACGCATCGAGGATCTAGTGTGCAGTAGTTTTTAGTATGGCCACAATTTTGGCAGCGATGGCATTGCGGGGTGGGAAACGAAAGCAGTAAACATGACAGTTTACGGACGAAATTTTCACGCACCCTTAATAGACTTGATGGGTGTAAGCATTGATAAACAACAATTTTGTTCATTATACTGAGAGTAAACAGAGATAATGTGCCCTTCGGCGATTTTTGATCGAGCTATAGAAATAAACATCCCCCTGAAAGTATCTTATAATATAAACCTGCACAACTTTACTTGAAATCTTTAAACACCGTAACATTTTAAAATCCATTTGCGAATTTTTGAGAGCTATTACTTGAACAAGCAAAACTTGCATAATGTAAACGCGACGTAATATTCGAATTTTGTTATCTATAAACACGCATTACATCGAATTTAATTACAAAAAAATCTTAAACAAACAAAAAACCAGAAAAGCTTAACGTATGTGCAATAGGCTTTTCTTGTTACGAGATAAATTACTTACGAAAGAGCTATTTAAGTGCAATAAAATAATAACACATGTAACAGTAATTCAAATCACACGGGCTATAGCTTCTTCTTATAGCTGTAATATTTTCTTTCGTGATATAACAACCTTAATATTCGTTATAAAAACGAGCTGGTATACAGAAGTAAGATCATAAACTTCAAATAGAATTGCATTTATAAATTTGGCAAGAAAATTATATTCTGATTTTGACAAATGTTGTTCTTCATCAGACCCCCTTGTAGTTACAGCCTTTGATAGTGTCAATCAAATCATACTCTTGTAAAAATAGAAAATATGGGCATAAGACACAACGGCTACAATTTACTCAAAAAGCTGCTAGTAAAATAAAACACCGGTTAAGATAGAAAATATGGTTGATGAGTGTGGCGTTCCACAGGGTAATGCGTAGGGCCAGTCATATTCGTAGTGACAGTTGATAATTTGATTAAATTGATCACTTCTAACTTATGGGAATGACGCGACAATATTATTTAAACTAAACACATAGATTAAGCTATACATATAACAAAATTAATAAGAGATTAAAAGACGTTATAAAACAGAGCAGCTTAAATCTTGTCACTCAATTTCTAAACACCAAATGTGTTTCATTCCTGTAGAAATCGTACGATTTGTACGATAGCATAAATATAAATATTACAAACATCTTTATAGAGAGGTAGGGGAGCACTGGCACAAATACTAATCAATTTTTAGAAACCTTCAAAAATAAAAACTTTTATACTAAAGAAAAATGTTGTTTAGATTATCCCATACCATATAATGTATGTATGACGTTCATTATGAAATTAAGAGACGTTCAAATATTCCTGCCGAATGGGCTAAGTCAATTTAGTGTATTGTGGGGGTGGTCTAGTTGTTGATGAGCTAGCTACACGTCACTTTACCGTGGTTCTGTGATTGCATTTAGTTGTCTAGGAAAATGTAAAATGAACAATACAATTGAAAATCCTGCCGTGTGTGAAATGCGCACTGTATCTTATTTTCTTCATGAAAAAAATAAAATAGTTGCCGAAATTTACCGTCAAATATGCAAGGTTTCAGGTTTAGGCATTAGGAGTGAAGGAAAGCTCAGACACTGGTGTACGAATTTTCAAAACGGCCGAACGAAGTGGGAGACCGTTTGTTATCAACGACAGTCATCTTGAAAACGTGAACAAGAAAAAGCGTCAATGTTGATGTTTCATGATTTCGTAAATGGCCTCAAATTTTCCACGAATTTCACGTCGATACTTACTGTATGAAATTGTCACTGACAAACTACAGCACCACAAACTTTGTACGAGATGAGTGCCAAAGACGTTGACAGATATTCACAAAAACCAGCGAATGGCCTTCTGCACTGACCTTCTTGCACCGCTACGAAATGAATGGCGATGAGTACCTAAATTACATTGTGACTGGTGACGAGACTTCGATGCCATACACAAATATTGAACCCAAGCAACAATCAATGCAGTGGAAGCATGCTAGATCTCTTAAAGCCAGAAAGTGTAACTAAACATTCGTGAACCGGAAGCTTTTGGTTAACACTAATGCGGACGTGTATGGTAAAATCTTCGAGACCTTAAGAAAGATGAGAAGAGTAATTTAGAGCTAAAAGCGGGAATTGATGACCTCTGGAATGGCGCTTATGAACAATAACGCTTAACCGTACGCGACAAAGCGCACTATGCTACTCATTGAGCAATCCAGTTGGGGAATTTTTAACCAGTTCCCATACAGTCAGAATGGCCTCAGCGCTTATCTTCCTGCATACCTACGAAACTGATGGCGATGAGTATCTGGGCCACATTGCAACTGGCGACGAAACTTGGATTTCGTAAGCAAAGTTGAAACAAAGCAACAAGCAATGCAGTGTAAGCATGCGAGATCCCCAAAATCAAAAAGTTCAAGCAAACAGTCCAGAACCGAAAACTTATGGCTACGGATTTTTGGCGTATTGTTGGTTGATTTCCTAGAACGTGATACGACAATCGATGCAGACGTGAGACTTTAAGAAAGTTGCGAAAGGCGATTCAGAACAAAAAGGCGAGGATTGCTGAGCTCTGGAGACGTGTATTAACACGATCACGCCCGACCGACGCGGCGGCTCGCACTGCACAACTCATTGAGTGATTCAATTTGGAAATTTTTAACCATCTCTCATACAGTCCGACTTAGCGCCTAGTGAGTATCACGCCTTAACCCACCTTAGGAGTTTGTCAAGAACCTGCGACCATTTTGTCGACAACGCCGAAATTTAAACGACGGTACAAAATTGGCTTTCGTCACAGGCGGCAACGTTCTATGTCGAAAGTATACAGATATTTGTATCACGATATGATAAGTGCTTAAATTCAAGTGGTGACTATGAACAGTAATAGTTTAAAAGTGTATTTATGATTTCTGCATAATAAATTTTTGAAAAACCTTCGTACATACTTAAAATTAGATATAATTTTATTAAGGTTGCTCTATCACTTTATCAAAATCGTTGACGTCGTTATCAACTTTTTATAATTTTGGAAGCGGTTACCGTATTTTAAATACTCCCAGGTTTTGTAAAACCTATATATTAGTTAGCAACCTCTCTGTTTTCATTCATTCATACTACCCCCCCCCCCCTCGCGGTACCGCTTTCGCATTACTTCAGGGGGGTATGGGCGTCCCTTACATACTAAGCATTAATGCAATAACTAAGTGAAATGCGGTCGTCTCAGCCGGGGTTCGACCACGCGTCCTATCGGCCCGCATTTCACTGTGACCTCGACTGACAGCGATTGATAAATTTTGCATTTCGAAGACATCCTGTATGTACATAAAATGTCAGATAATGTGTTACGTTGAATTGTCTGAAAACTAGCATGTAAGATATGGAGGCAATCAGAAAATAAAACTTAAATATGTATGAATTAAATATGGCGCCCAGAACAAAAGCAAGCATAGTAAATACAAAAAAGTTAGTTTTTTCGGATTAACATCACACAACTAAAACCTATACTTTCAACAGTGTGCTAACTAGTAGCAGACGCGGTATATTCGAAACAGCAAAACATTCTGACATTTTAATTAAATTTCTGTCTTTGTGAAATTATACAGGGTGAGTCAATAGAGCGTAATTCTTCCATAACTTCTGACACGTTAAAGCTACGGCTGCGATTCAAGTTTTAGGTCATTTAAATGATGCAAGTGCATATTTTAAAATTAGATTATACAAGGTGCTCCATTTTAGAAGTACATGACGCATCGCAATTTTTTTAAATAGAAATACCCATTTTTTCTCCTGTATTTTGAAGCATCTTTAGTGGCCTATACATTGGTGTAATATTTTTGGAATTCGTTTGGTGGAAAAATTAAATAAAAAATATTTTTCGAAAAAATCAGCGTTGGCAGACCAAACTTTGAAAGCTCAATATGAGTCGATCTTTCGAGATTTAAAAATGGGCTTTTGCATAGGGACAGAATAGGCCATGTTTTAACTCTTGCCTTTTGCAGAACTGGATTATCTTATACAGGGTGTAGTTTAGAAAGCCACAAACTGAAGACACTTTAAAAGAGCCAAAACCCATTTTTTCAAATGGAACCACCAATAAAAAAGTTCATAGGGGTGTTTATTTTATTTTTCTCTACAACTTTTGTAAAACATGTCATACGTCTAAAATTACCCGTTTTTGGTGCTACGCACTACAATAATCAAGTTACCTGCATGGAAACTATTGCGGTGGGTCGGAAACGAATTCATGCCAAACGCCAAAGCGCGTCAAAGTAATTAATGTCAATGTTTGGTTGCCACAATATTAATTAGTGGTAGGAAGAATGAATTTTCCTAAGGAGAAATTAATAGACATGATCTACGACCTGGGTGTTGACTCACCCTGTATATAATAGACGTCCTACTGAGTGCATATTATGTAAAATAGAACAGACGCCAATACACTTTTAATTGTTTCAGTATGAAATATATTTTTGTGATCTGTGTAATAGTGCAATTTGCAAACCTAAGCAAATGAGATTTACTAGTTGTTAACGTCCTCTGTAAGTTATTAAATAACTACTCCAACGGATTATTCTAAAATCGTGTAAACTGCGTACGTGATGATACATAAACAGATCTGTTAGTTTATTTGCCGTTTATTAATAATATTAATTTCCTTCTGTAAATGATATCCTTCCATGAAACCGTAGTATATACATGATACTGATAAAACGTGGTATTTAAAATTTGGTTCCACAAGAAGTAATAGTTGCTAATTATTAATAATTAAGTAGATACCATAGACGAGGTAAGCTTAAAATATAGATGTTTTGCATAAATGGGACTGTGTATATTTTATATACATGGATACAAATGTTTACCTAAATAGGGAAAATAAATTAAATAGCAGCTGCGCAGACCTGGTTCATCATTAACATAATTAAATAAGACTGTTCCAATAAAAAGCAGTTTACAGATGTATCGGCCAGCTAAGTTCTCGTCCCTTAAAAGTAATTAACGCAACCTAACATACATAGTTTTGGAAATTTACGTAGCACAACATGCATAATAGCTAGAAAATGTCATTATTGTGGAGGGCTTCATTAAACCATGTACAGTATTGTCGACGCTTTTCAAAATCTGCTGAAAAAGGTCTTGAACAACTAATACTTTGTACAGGTAAATATCAAATAATTTTTTGCAAGTTGTCTGACACGAACCATTTGAAAGACCTACAATACAAGTGTTCAGAAACTCAGTTACAAAAAGCCCTTATGTTGATTAGCTGTTTCACGAGATAAATATCTTAATTATTTTTGGGATATCGGCTGTTAAATATCCTGTACAGTATCCTCCGTAAGCACAGGTGACCTGTCATGTGACTTTCCTTTACAGCCGCAGTTTGTTTCGTGGTAGTATTGAAGATTGCAGTGTCCGTTCTAACTCAAAATTTCATAGCGGACTGCTTCTATGGTGAACTGCTCTTGAAATTGATTGAAGCAAGAACGATAGGAGTACTGCCAAACATCATTTTGGTCACATTTTTCGGATGACAAATAGCCTTCTAAAATACATTTATCCTGCTCTACTGTGAACACCATGTTAACCTCTAATTACACAAGTGGTTTCTTATTCAAAATAAAACATTAAAATTTGATTGTACCGTGAGGGCAATTAAAACATAAGTCAAAGACACCCTTAGAATTTTAAAGTATTGTCTTAGATTACTCTGTAATTATAAAGATGTAAACATTATAAATATTTTTAACTGTCATACATTAATAATTGACAGTTTACATTTCGAATTTTATTAGGCTATTTATTTAATTATTAAATAAAAATTTCAAATTAACACTATATTTTGGCAGTGTTTGTCTTTACTTTTAGTTAGTTATATTCAGTGTAGGGACCTCCACGGAGTAACGTTGTTACTCGAGGTCACAGTGAAATGCGGCCGATTGGCCGCGTGTTCGAACCCCGCCTCAGACGACAGTATTTCACTTAGTTAAGTTTAGGGTTCATGTTGCATGAATGGTTAGTATGTAAGGGATGCCCGCACCCCCTGAATTAATGCTAAAAACGGTTCAGGGGGGGAGAAAGGTAGTATGAACGAGTGAAACAAAAAGTTATATTCAAGGTTACATTGCTGTCTCAAGTGTTCTGAGATCCCTAAGGTCGGCGTAGTGAGGTTATGGGCTATGTACATGAACGTTTATTTGAATAAGATTTTCAAAACATATTCACCAGAGTATGAGGTAAGTTTATCTAACTTTCGTGAAATAGCATTTTGTAATCTTATAAATCTTCTAGGTTCTGTGGTCTTTTACTAAAAATATTGTTTTTACATAAGAGAATAGAAAGAAGTCTGGAAATGTAAAATCAGGTGCCCGTTGGTGGAAACTAATGTCTACTAATTAACCGATCATCATAAAATTATATGACACGATTATCAGTATGCGTTCTGGCATTGTCCTACTGGAAGTAACCATTTGTAATGCATCTTCATCATGAAGTTAATTGAAAAAGGGGGTTAAGATATTGTGAAGATAATAACCGGCAGTTATACTTTCTGCAAAAACTATTCGAGTATTTGAAACAGCCACCCATAAACCGATCTTTTGTGGATGTAACGATGTTTGTTCAAACATATGCGGATTATCTGTTGTCCATATTCTCATATTTTGATCTGTGAAACAGATTTGAAAGTAATATTTCCATTCATCATGTTCATTCTTTGCACCATTATGAAAATAAGATTCTAATATAAAAATTTTATGTTCTACTTTTAACATCTTTAAATTCCCAGAATTGTAATATTGTAATATGTATTAGTAACGACTTTTATTGTAATTAATTAATTAAATAAATTACCGAATAAAATGTGAAATATAAACCGTCAATTATTAATGTGTGACAGTTAAAAATATTTATAATGTTTACATCTTGATAATGAAAGATTAATCTATGACAAGACTATAAAATCCAAGAGTGTCTTTGACTTGGGTTTTTATTGCTCACACGGTATTACTTAATAACTAAACAGAGGCTGCGCAGACTTGGTTCAACATTAACATTATTAATTAAGACTATCTCAAAGAAAAAGAAGTTTACAGATCTATTGGGAATATATAGGGTAAGCCAGCTACATGGTCCTCCCTTAAAGGTATTTAACGCAAGCCATCATACATCACTGCAGCCAATGTTACCTACTTATAAGCCTAATTTTTCTATCAAGTGTTATTCAACTAGAAGACCACCGTCTGAAGAAATATTTGGAAGCTTCAAAACTTCTTTAAGGCACCAAGGCAAATTTGTTAATTCCATAAAATATAGCCCCCAAAACGATTACGAACATGGAAAATGAACTAGCAATGTTAAAAGCAATGAATTCGAATCCCCATGTAAGTCATATGGATCTAAGTACAACTGTGGGTATTGTAAGAATTTCAGTTTGAAGAATTCTGAAAGGAAATGCATTTCGTCCCTATCATTTTACTTTAATTCACGAACAGGAAAAAATTGTTTAGGAATACAGGAGCCAAATACACGTTTCTGTTGTACTGTACTGTGGCAATGTATAGTTTCGTACGTTCCAAGTACGGCTGGAAATGTACAATTTTCTTGAAGAGGGTATACCAAATACTTCGTGGAAACGGATTTTTTTGCATACTTGTGTGAATCTCTCCCATGCAGATTTTGAAATTGGTCGAGCACGTTTTAGTTTTTAGAAAGGAACTACAG
Source organism: Limonius californicus (assembly GCA_014611495.1). NCBI lineage: Eukaryota > Metazoa > Arthropoda > Insecta > Coleoptera > Elateridae > Limonius > Limonius californicus. Next base: position 4,199 of record JABXWE010057134.1, on the reverse strand, counting down.
CTGCGGTGGAGTAGAAAAATGACAGCATATGGTGGAAAATATTGTTTCTTCTTGTTGCAGCAGTTTATGATCCCCAAGAATATACTCTAGCAGCATAAAGTCTGTTTTGAATAGCACCGCAGCTTATTAACTGGTTTGAAAAATCTTTTCAAGAAACTCACAGGGAATTAAGACCCATTTGGGGACAAACCTTCATCTGAATTTAGTTTTATAGAAGAAGAGAATCTTATTGACCTGTCCGGCGACAATCATCATCATCATAACCAGCATTTAAATGTTCCATCTGTAAACACCCCCTTCCAAAGTATCACCACTCTACGTGGCTTGCTCTTCTTCCCATACATTGAATTTCAGTTAATTTTTGAAAATCGTCTTCCTTTCAGGTTTTGGGCTACCGCGGATTCTATTTCTCATTCTCGGTCTCAATTCTGTTGCCTTTCTAGTCAGTCTATTATCAGCTGATCTTATAATATGGCATCCCCACTGCCACTTCAGTCTTGCAATGCTTTGTGCAACGTTCATTACTTTTATTTTGTTCCTTGTCTAGTCATTTGGCCTTCTGTGTTTTAGCTTGATGTATAGCAGGAATCTCTCGATTTTCTTTTGAACGACTTTTACACTTTCCAGCACGGTCTTTGTTAGCTTCTAGATTTCTGCAGCGTTGGTAAGCTTTGGCAAGACGCATTGAATGGCAATTTTTGTTTAGACATGTCGAAGGAAGTCTGATTTTAATATATTTCTAAACTTTCTATACGTAGTCTATCCTAATTGGATTCTTCTTTTCACTTCTATATTGACAGTGGTTTGTTAGTAATATTTGCCCTAAATACATGAATTCGTCAACAACTTCTCTTATGTTGTTTGTACTATATTGGATTGCTACAACATCTACTACATTTGACGTATGCATTTATTTTGAGACCGATAGTCCCGGCCGCGTATTGTACTTCCGATATCATCAACACGAAGTGTGTTCAATTGAAACCCATCTTTGCTTCATAAAAAATTTATTCAACAATTTAATTAGAAATAATTACCGGCACAGTTAACGTACCTATTCCATTGTTTTACTAACCAACTCTGCTCATAGAATTCCTTTGCTGCTGATTGAAGAAGCCTTCCACAGCTATCTGTACTTCTGGGTCAAAATGCTGACCTTTTAACGATAGATCCGGGGTATAGGGTGGATGCTCTAAAACCCTCCATTTCTTTCGTTGAAGATTTCCTTGTACCTAGCCTAGCATTGTAGTGCAGCAAAATGACCCAACGCGTAAGCTTTCCTGGAAGTTTCCCTCTTATTGCTTGATGAAGCTTGTTCAAAGTTTCAATGTACAGATATGCATTGACATTTACTCCAGATTCCTTAAATTCTATCAACAAGGGTCATTCATGGTAAAAAAAATGTTAACATCACCTTGCATGCAGGAGATTGTGCTTTACACTTCTTCGGTGGTGGTGAACTTGTATCTTCCCACTGCATCGTGTTATGTTCTTTAAAAATTGCTGCTCTATATGAATTAATTTCTTAATTTGATTGCCGCTTCGTAAGAATTAAAAACGTTGTTTAAAATGCAGTCTTATTTTGGGTTACCGTTTCGCTATTTCGTTGCGTCTTTCTAAGTTTGAGTTATGTTGACAGTTCCTTTTGTGTCGAAATTGCCGAATATTGTTTTTTCTCGCGCTTGAGCTCGGACGCTTCCGAGAACTCACGTGTCCCTTATTCTAGAACTTTGCATCACATTTCGAAATATGGTGCAATCCTTTGGGGGAAGTGCATATTCCCGTTGCGAAAGTTAGTCAGTCAGCCTTACATCCTGAATGACTCCGGGTCTCCGAAAATTCCATCAATCGGGGGACCGTAATTAAGTTGTGCTGCAGAGGCGTGTTTTGGGTTTTTTTTTTCGAGGGGTGTCCGTTAGTGTGAGTTTTTCTCTCTGTTTTACCAAGGGGTACAAACAGACCATCGAAAACTGTCGGATTTAAAGAAGACACTGGATTCAATCCCGGCAAAGGCAATGTGTGAATTAGCCGATCGCCGTTGGCGGATTAATTTTCAAAGCGCAGCTTCTGTCCCTCTGCTGCTACCATCGTCCGAAGAGTTCTATCTTTCGTTCAACGTTAACAGCCTGTTGAAAGCAACGTATTCTTCAGGGGCGTAACAGCCACATATCGTTCCAACGCTGCCCTGAAGAACGTTGTCTTCCTTCTTTTTTTTCCTGCATCTGGAAATCGTCCTTACATTGTGCCTATCTCGTTCTATCCATTCATCGGATGTTAAGGTAAAAACAAACTAGTTTTTTTGTGTGTTGTGAAAAGAAACTTACGCGTTACTTGCAAAATTTAACCTATTTGAACCTTTTTTTTTGGTGAAACAAAAAGCGACCTTCAGTCACTGATTGTTTTTGTTTGCATCAATAATTCTGAAAAGTAATTTCGTTTGTACTGTATGGTGCCTGTAACCCCGACGCATTTCCTATATCGCCATTTCAATAATTTCATTATATGTGTTAAAAATTTACTGCCTCTTATTATTGTGCCTTTTGTACTTGTTTGTGTACGAATTTTGCGAGCTTAAATAAATAGGAGGAGGTACAATAAAGGTGAGTTCCATTCCCGTAAGCTGTTGGCCTCTCGGCCTTCCACGAGGACCTACAATCAGCTGGATTTGGAAGGTGGCGCCCACAAATTTTGACTTACCCTGTACACAACTGAAGATTTCCTCCCATAAGCGATTTTCACGAAACCCCCCCTACTCCTCTGAGCTAAGCTGCAGGCCGTTTTCCACCTATCCGGTTACGGGTCGTCGGAAAAGCTCGATTGGCCCGTAACAATCGACGACAACTTACTGGATGGCTCGTAGTAATGGCATCTAGTTTCGGCACCAGCAACTATTGATACAAGAAAGTCATCGCTATTTTGCCCATAGTCTGTGAGCTGTTGCACAGATAAGTCCATCCGCAAGCATTTTTGTTCTTTAGACAAAAGACGAGGAATCCATTGCGAACCAACTTTGCTGTAACCCAGATTACGAACGATACTCTGGACAGAGGCTACACTCGCACCAACAATATCTGAAATTTCTCTAATTGAAATTCGACGATTTTCTCTAATAAGGCCTTCCACACATACCATATTGTTTCCTGTTAATGCAGTACACCGTCCATAGTCCCCTCTTTTGCATTCTTAAATGTTCCATCCTTCTATACACAATACATGCATTTCCCTACACTGCTTACATTCGTATCAATCTACACAGCCTTAGCGCATAAAAATTGTAGGACCGCACGCTGACCAAACTTGGACGGATTTTCAACAACAAACATCATTTCAAAATCAACGTTTTAAAAGTCACGATCGAATTCAAACGCCAGAAAATTATTACTGTGTTGCTTACATACAAACACTACTAATATTAACAAACATCATTTGAATTATTGCATTTGTTTTCAAGGATAAGTTAATCAAAGATGGGTTTCGTCCTCCACCTTATTGGATAATAAGATAATGCTGTCATCGAATGGCAGGTTGCTGAGGTATTCGCCGTTGATGTTTATTCCTGTATTGGCCTATTCCAGCGTTTTTAATATATCTTCTAGGCTGTTGGTAAGTAATTTGGGGGAGATGGTATCTCTCTGCTTTATGCCTCAGTTTATCTCTATTTTCTGCTACAATGCAGTAAAGATCAAATTTGACAGCACAAAACAAACTAATTTCTGGATATCAGCTCAAGATGAATATTTGCTACTAAGTGGTCAAGCTCAACGAATTTTATTTTCATTTGCAACGTCATATTTATACGAAACTGGATTTTCGGCGGAGGCTGATCCAACCGCATCAACTGCACGCTGCCTCTGTGCCGAGAAAGTTTGGTAATCGCTACCTTAAACATTATATTTGGAGGAAATTGGATTGGAAGAGGAGGTGTGTATTCATGGTCGCCAAGAAATTGTGATACCAATCCACTAGACTTTCTATGCGGTACAATTAAAGAAATAATAAACCGAACTCAAGTGGTAAGCAAGGCGACCGAGTGGCGCAGTGGGCGAGAGTCCGCTTCGCAACCGGTTGACCCGAGTTCGACTCCCGTTGTGGCCCGAATTTTAATTAATTCGGGAGCAGCGGGAGCGACTCGGTAGCATAGTTGGGGGGGTTTTTCAAGGGTGGGGCATGTTAGACTCGTGTATAACGCTACGCGCGCT